>JAQGCS010000714.1:0-19050 GCA_034702105.1 Fuscozetes fuscipes
CGAAAACTTTTAGGGGTAGTGTACCTGTAATGTTAAACTTTTGCAAAATTTTATGGGGGTCAAAACTCATCGAATTTTTCGACTCTAGTTGAGGGGTAAGAGGTCTACCTCTCCTCCTTGGGCATCCCTGGTAGAGCTTATAATGAAGTGTTATCTTATTCCTATCGCCTAATCTTAACTCCAATAATCACGTATTTGATACTAAACCCAATTTGAAAACAGTTACACATTTGTATGAAGCACCCCTCAACACCATTTATTTCCTGATTGTTTCCTGATCTTTTTATTATTATTAAAGCTTACTGTTTTTGACTCTCTTGGTCCCAGTTATATTTAAATCTTGTTTCAATGTCGATATTAATGCATAATTTAAAAATGTTATCTATACAAACACTATATAGCAAGTGCAGTCTTCACTCTTACAGTAAAGTCATTTAACTCTGAATAACGATTTGTTTGACTACTAACCACATTTAATAAAACATAAATTTACATTTATTTCAGGGATAGCCAAAGGGAGGGAGTAGGCCTCTGACCCCCTTCTAGCTCGAAAAGTCGTCACTCAAATCCGATGAGTTTTGACCCCTCCCCCTAAATTTTGACAAAAGTTTAACATTGCAGGTATGCTCCCTCTAGAAATTTTTTGAAAACGACCCCCTATACCCCTCCCCTAGTGCTTGGCCATCCCTGATTTATTTAAATTCATATTTGAGAGAATTTTACATATATACATCTATAATTATTTTCTATTCGATATTCTATTTCAATTAATTAACAAGGGTAGGTATTTTATAAAAATTTTACTCAAACTAGAAATTAGATTAAATCAAATAAGTTTAGCATGCCCACCAATTAACTGCATGAGGATGTGTATGTAAATGTATGTACATTTCAGATGATTAAATTTTTCATCTTGTATTTCATGGGTTTGATTTTGATGGTTAAGAACTCAATTCTTAAAATTTGAATTTATCTAATGTATGATATAATTAATATTTTTATCGACAGAAAACAAGAAAACGCCCATGGCAACAAAGTAATCAAAATTCTGTTATCTCACCGAGATAGCAATAAATCTACTCCCTTTGAGATAAATTTAAACATTTTGCCTTCAAATTTCAAAATTGATAGCATATCGATAGTAAATAATTTTTGTCGTTTTATTTGTCAAAAATAATTGCATTTTTAATAATTGTGTAAAATATGTCGGACTCTAAAAACTTGACGAACAAAGTTGTATTAATAACGGGTAAATTTCAATTCTATCAGCTATCTATGTAAAAATGACTTGAGGGTTTTTTACATAGGTGCAAGTTCTGGTATCGGGGCGGCCACTTCTATCCATATGTCGAAATTGGGCGCACAAGTGGTTGTCACTGGAAGGAATGCCGACAGATTGCACACCACTGCTCTCCTTTGTGACCAAAACTCTATTCTTGGCTTAAAAGTCAGTATCGAATGTAACTCTCAATTAGTAAAACTTGAATTCAATCAATACATTTGAAAGCATTGAAGAGAAAATAGCAAAACAAGTGCTCCAATAATGGAAAGCTGAGTTTGATGTGAAGCTGAGTTTCTCAGCCGAACATCAAATAAGATATGACTCCATCACAACATCACAACTAATTCATGTTTTCCGGTCTTTATTCAAATTAATATCTCTTTTCCTCAACATAAAAAATGAAGCAAACGATGCAAATCATGGGCTCAGCTATTATTCAATTGAATTATTTGCATAATTTCTAATACAAACTTTTCAATGCTTTCCCGGTATTCGAATATAAATGAAATGTGCATTAAGTCTAACAAATATTCATTAATTATAAACTCTTTTGGAATCGATTTTTGTTAACACTTTTATAACATTTGAATGAATAAAAAGGCACTCGAAGTGAGAGCAGATTTGGACAATGATTGCGATGCAAAAAACTTAATCGATTCAATCATTAAAAAATTTGATCGCTTAGATGTTGTGGTGAATAATGCGGCACAGTTTGACTGCGGCAGTAATATTGAATCATCGGATGCACTTCAAATCTACGACAAAGTTTGTCATTGAATTGATTGATCAAATGAGCACTCATTCGAAACTTTAATCAAATGAATATTTGATTTCAGGTAATGAAAACCAATTTACGAAATAGCGTTCAACTGACACATTACGCAGGTTTGCATACATTCCTTTGATTAACAAATAATTGATCCAATTATTTGAGGCCTAATTTATTTGATTTATCAAAAGTTCCGCATCTGATTCGGTCAAAGGGATCGATTGTCAACGTTTCCAGTGTTTCATCGTTCAAACCGGTCATTACATTACATTACATTTTTCATTCAACGCATAATTGGATTTTGATCTTTAATTATGTTGAAAATTAGTTTGGTAATTCTATGGCCCATTGTATGGCCAAAAGTGGGGTCGATATGTTCACCCGTTGCCTTGCTTATGAGTTAGGACCTAAGGGCGTTCGAGTCAATAGTGTCAAGTAAGATTGAGCTCATTATTATGATCACATTTCAATTTGAAATGATAAAGTCCGGCACAGATTAAAACTCCAGTTTATAAGACATTCGGAATGACAGACGAAGAGATCGATAAAATGTGGTCAAAAGTAGGAGAAACGTATCCATTGAGAAGACCGGGAGAGCCGGAAGATGTGGCCAAAGCCATAGTATATCTGGCATCGGATGACTCATCGTTTGCGACGGGAGTCAATCTTCGACTGGACGGAGGGTTTTGTGATTCGCTTCAATTCGTTTTTTGAAATTAAAATTCAATGAACTCATGAATACATGAATTCAATTACTTTTTTCAAAATAAAGTTTTGTAATCGAATCGCAAATTATTATTATTATAAATAATAGAGTTTTCAGATTTGATTTTTCGTCTGAATTTTCCCAAAAGTATATCAATTGAATCCATGACGTCTCAAATTTTCATTTATATTCAAATTTTAAAATGAATTTTATATATGACTGCATATGTAATGATTTCAACAAATAATCAAATGTTTCTATAAAAGTGGCAGGTCTTTTTTCATTATCCGCTTATTACTAATTTAAAATCATTAAAATTGAGTAAAATGATCACCAAGTTTATTGATATGATAATTTGTAATTCTGTGATAGGCATTCCTTATGTGAAACAACTTTTTATGTAAACAGCTAGCACATTCTCTTCCAAAGTTCGAAATATAGTTTTCACTGTTAAGATCAAAAGGAATTATTGATATACCCTTCTCCAACCCTCCAAATATATTAATAGAATACATTTTTAATGTAATTTTATTGGCAATAATTGTGGTGTTTGCGACATAGAGTATGGAGCCCCCCCTGAGGTCGACCAGTCTCCGCACCCCTGGTTGACAAATCCGATGACAATAATAATAATCAGTTTTGTATAAAATACAAGAATTCAGTTCAACAAATTACAATTGCATTAACTAGTAAGATTGCATGATTTGACCAAAATTTGAAACTTCAAATGAAATACTCAAAGTATTAATGTTTGATTCAAACCGATATCAATTTAATTTGAATAAATTAAGTGTTTGGTAATTGACTCGAAACTAATATAAACTAAAATATTTTTGAAATAAATTACTCTAAAATCAAATTATTGCAATTTTTATCGAAAAAATCGAATAAAAAGTTAATTCATTCCATTTTTTATCGAATTTGAGAAGTAATGCAAACCTCAAACCCCAAGCCTTTCGACCGAAAGCCGACGAATACTTTTTTACTTAAAAATACACAGAATTATGTAAAACATGAATATGATGAAAAATTATGAAAAATTACCCGTATCATAGTTCTTTGAAATGAAGATGTGTAAAAATATTCAATGGAACTATTCTTTGCTGTTCTAAGAAAAATTCAAATCATGAGTGCGGAAGGGATTTTATAGCCAAAATACCCCCTAAAATTTGGGCTTGAAAAAATTCCCAATTTTTCACTACATCTATGAAATGGAATGTAGTATATAGTTTCGTGCGTTACCCCCCCCCCCCCTACTCATAGTTAAATAGTTGATAAAATTGGTTACAATTTAGTACTGTTTTGTACTACATATGGCTTTAGATTTTGGTTGATAAATTCGGCATTGTGATAAATCTGAAATACTTGATAACTGGAAGACTTGATAAAAATGGCACCAGAGTGTAATGTCAAGCACATGTTAAAGAATATACAGATTTCATTTTAGAATAGTTACTTCTTACAATATGATTTGGATATCAAGTATGGTGAATAAAATTATACCTTTATCACTTGAAGGTTGTGATCAAGTCATTAACTCAGTTGAAAAGCAATTCAAATTTAAAACTAATTTTAGTCACTTTTAATATTCATTAGTGAATTGAATGCACACAAAAGAAAACAAAATCTCATTAATTATTTACATATAAATTAACGAAATGATGAAAATAATAAAATGTTTAATACATATAATTGCAAATTATAATGAAAATTCTCATAATTTCACTAGGTTCTCATAATTCAAACAAAATTTGTCCGATGATTCTAATTAAATCAAATGAAATAAAACCCTATTTTTGTTTTGAATTACTTATGATATGATTCTAAGAAACACTTTATTGAAAAATCACTCAAATCATTATTAAGTAAGGATGTATTTTGCTGGTTAATTGTGGTAAGAATTAATTTTTTTTGGCAGTTTTGCGAACAAATGGTTTTGACTCTGAGCCAAAAAAGTGAAAAGTCAAACAAAACGTTAAAAACAGACAAAACAGTGATTTCACAGTTTAGTGGAGTCTTTCTCTTAGGCCTAACACTCAAAGTAATAATTTTCGGACAACTGGCCAACAATTTAGACTCAAATTTCTAGACTTCAAATATAATTATATGTTGGGCTCAAAGTTTTAAAGGAAAAAGAGATTCGAGACTATACTTAAGTGTTGCCATAATTTAATTATTATTATTATATATGAAATAATTCGCTTTAAATCATAATATATTGTAATATTAGAGTCCACTCTAAACGAAGAGGAAAACTGAAAATTGAAAATTTTTCCAAAAACCTGATGTCTGTGACAATAAATAGTTTGTTTACTCCAATTGTTGCTGTCTTTCCTCGAGCACAAACAAATTTTCAATATTTTATTCTATTTCAAAAAATTATAATTTGTTTGAGTTTAGATTTATTCGGGTTAAACTTGATTGAACTCAATTCAAATTTTCCGTTTAAATTTTAGCATGGCAATAATGTGAACTTCTTTATAATTGAGTTAAAAAGGAAAACCTGCATCAACATAAAGATGGAGTTTAATATTGGAAATGATCACAACTAACTTGAAAACAATTCACTATCATTGTCAGCTTATGAATTTTATAAAATGATCTTGTCTATTATACTTTTATTATACTTAAACTGTAAGCACATAATAATTTTCCACTGAAGTAATTATCACTTTATGTCATTCAGTCCTACACTTGAAATCTGTTTAAGAATTTTAATTCTTATTCATTGCTTTAAAATTATGGGAAAAATGTTTATAAATAAATTTTAATGAAAACTTTGATTCAATTATTATTGTATATCATGTGTTGGTTTTCACACATTATAACCAAATTAATGAAAAAAAACTTTTATGAAAGAACTTTATTCCCAATAATTTAAAGTCGAGTCCAGTTTTTCTTCAGAGTTATTGTCGGAAAAATATTCAATTCTATTGTTTACTAAGTTGTGATGAATAGTATTGAATACAATGATTAAATTGAAGACTTCCATGTTTTTTGTTCCAATCCTCTCAAAAATTGTAACTAAATTATAGACTATTTTCCAACAGAAGAGTAATTTATTGACTCTGAGAGGAGTCGTCGCTAACTATTAAGTGTTGGTTTAGTGTTCGCCAAAGAAATCGTTTGGAAATTGTCTTTGACTACACTTTTATTGCATTTATTGCCGAATCAAAATTTAATAGAAAAAATGTCAATTATATGACTTTTATATCCATTATTCGGTATAAATAAAAATCAGACAATGATTTCCTGCAAACAGTTTTCTTATGGGAACCGAAATCGAAAGAATGATCCGAAATAGACCTGAAATACATCCATAATAGCGAACAAATTTCTCACATTAGACACAAAAAATGGTCACAAAAAATATTTAATTCTTCAATCTTATGATGATTTGGGAGCACAGCATATGCCAGAGTACAAGTATTGGTTGTATGTTTTCCCAATGTGATAGGTAATGGTGCCGTCAATTACGAGATCATATGAAATCATAATATCTGTTTAAATTATGTCACACTCAATTGGTTATCCTTTGCAATGGCAGGTCCTCTGCACACCACTTATGATGAGCCTTAGATGAAGCAGCGCTTCCACAGTTGGCATCAATGCATCGCTGAATCGATTAGATTACATATTACTGAATGTCGACTGAATTTGTCTGTTTTTTGTGCCTCAATGTGAATGTGATCCCACGCCATCCCCACCAACACATTCTTTTTGTCACTCTTTCCCACCGACCGGCCATTCATTCGCATTGCATAACAAACGCCATTAGAGTCAAGCGCTCGCTATTACAGTCCATGAAACAGAACGAAAGCAATTTTATGGATCGACCAAATCATACAATTCTTAGTTACCATTATTTATGTTTATTTCTTAATTAGCTTTAATTACTTGTATTCATATTAATAAACAATCAAATTAATAAATGTCCAACTAATCCATTTAATATAAATAATAATTGTAATAAATTATGATACTAGTAGAGTCTAAGTAGACAAATATGGAAAAATCATTTCATGTAGGCATTCGTTCCCAAAATTGTTAAAATTGTTACTTGGTTAAAAATGAAACCGTTAGCAGGTTTTTTGTGAGTTTTTGTAGAGAAATTTCAAGATACATTTTAACCATGGTAAATTTATTAGAAATTAGTGGGTAAAGGGAAATATATCAATCATTAGAAACGAACCACTGGGTCGGGGTCAGTGAAACAATTTTTCTTAGGGAAGTCAGAAAATAGAATTGGGAAAGTTGTCCGCTATTTTTATTCTAAATTATTGGTTATCACATTTTGAAATAAATTTAAATCTCATAATTATTTAACTCTAAGTATTTCAAATACAGTTTAAATCATTTGGCGGCCATTTTGGCCAATGTGGCGGTGAAGTGGAGACTGCTTTTAAATGTGACCTCTTTCATATTTTCTCCTTGATGATTGTCTATTTATTTCTGGTAATGAAAGCTGAGATCCTTCTCTGTAAGGGTTAAACAATAAAAATTGTTGTAATTATGATTTAATGCGGAAATTACATGAATTAAACCCATAATAAAAGCCATTGCCGTCAGTAATAGCTGTCTCTCATCACATAATTAGTAAATGAATTCTCTTAACTCTAATTAATTGGTTTTTCTGCAATTATAATGTGGTATAAACATCAACTTGTCCACACAAAAATATTCAATTGAAACATTTTGGAATTTTAGCACTATTATAATTTATAAAAATACTTCTTAAAATGTGTTCATGAAAATTTAATGCTGGCGAAAACGCAGGGGTGCGGAAGGGACAAGGATGCGGAGACTGGTTCCCCCTGCTCTCTCTCTCTCTCTCTCTCTCTCTCTCTCTCTCTCTCTCTCTCTCTCTCTCTCTCTCTCTCTCTCTTCAAAATTTCGAGGAGGGATAGCTGAAGACAAATTTTCCTAAATATTTGCCAGGGGGTTCGATTTGTTTCAAATCTAGGGGGTTTCCTCGAGCTCAAAAACTAGGGGGTATTTGGGCTCTACCCCGTCCCTGCACCATTGGGAAGGGGTATAGCTCAAATACCCTCTAGTTTTTTAACTCTGGCGACCACCTCTCTCCGTCGAGCGAAACGAGACGGCAACTTTTTATTTCACTCCCCTTTCGCCTTCTTTTGTACTAAGGAGTCAGAAAAACTCCCTATACAACAAATCAAGATTATTTTGATTTAAATTAACTCAGTTTACTCATATAATTTTTAAAAATTGTAAAAAATGTGATAGAAGTCAATTTTAGAATTCTTAATTTCTCTTCTTTTGTAAAATAATTGATAAACAATTGGAACATTTAGATTGTTAAGATTTTATAAAATTTCAAAATCATTTTAGTGAGAATGGACCATTTTGAGCACCCTCAATCGTAAAAATAAATTTATCATGGCTTGAAATTTAAACATACCAACATTTAGTGTGAAAATTAAATATCAATTACAATTGTTCAACATTTTAAAAATTCTTTTAATTCCATTAATCTATTATGAAAATAGTTAATTTAGGAAGTTATTATTTTGGGAACAAAAGTCTGAGGCTTAAAAGAATCTAAAGTTAATCTAGCGTAATATTGTAGTGCTTCAAGGTGAACATTTGAACCTGGATTCCAAATAATCAGTAAATTATATTTTTTCAAGTCGATCCAAATTTAATTTTGATTCACTTTTGCCACCAAAATGCTAAAAATCGTCTAAAAATTCCATTTCAATAATTTTTATCAGCAATTTGTTAAAACTTAGGGAGTATTTGGTCAGATTGGTCTCGATTTTAGGGGGTAGGTTCATTTATTGTTAGGAAACCCCCCTATGGAGACCTCTGATGTAGACTCATTGAAATTCATTTTTATTCAATTGCGACAATAATTTCATAGAATAAAACATTGAAATTGAATGGAATTATTTTGAACAAAGAATCAATTGTTTAAACTCCAATTTTAAATCAAATAAATTTTTTTTTAAAAATGCAAAGAAATTCTATTTAAGCGAATCATGAGAAGAGAAGTGTCGAAATGGAACTCAATATAAACGCATTGATAGTGAATACGAGAGCCTATAAAAGCGTAAAACCGGAGTCTGTCCGGTCATTAATGCCATCAATGAATGACATCAAATGCAAACTTAACTAACAATCTATTCATAAATATTAGTTTGAAGTTTGTTTTTATATTTAGTTAATATTATGGAACTCATCCCAAGTGTTCTGTAGATTGAACTGACATTAGAGCACGAAATCCCCTTTTTTTATTTTATTTTTGCTTTCTGTTCATCCATTGCAAAGACAATTATAGTTTTTGTAAAAATGCTTTTCTTATTCCTTTGCATTTCGTCCCCCAAACCGGAATACCGAGAGAGAGAGAGAGAGAGAGAGTGAGAGAGAGAGAGAGAGAGAGAGAGAGAGAGAGAGAGAGAGAGAGAGAGAGAGAGAGTTCGATTGGCTCCGATTTGTCCACTGGTCGACTGTGATCGCTATCCTATCTATTCTGATAATAATTGGCAAAATAGCAAAACATTGTGCTGAGCCTCAGGACTGTTCTCTTGTCAAACAGAAATTGGTTTTGATATGCAGTGAAAAGAAAGAAATGAAAATACGTTTACATTTAATAGGTTTCGCTTTTGCAAAATTGAGAGAATTTTTCTCAAGAATAGTATTAGTTTTCATCACGCGATCCAAACCAATGCAATTCCTACCTTTGAGTGCAGTAATTATTAATATTATATTCTATTTGACTATTGCTCTGACGCTCTGACAAACAGCTATGACTCCAAACACATACAAAAGCAAAGAAAAGCTAATAATTATGAATAGTTTGTGCGATAATATCTTCAGAGACAGAGAGAAACATAACATTTAATTTCAATACAAACTCAATGTGTTTGTTATGAAGAGAATATTGAGAATGAGATGGAAAGCAATTACTTGAAGGCACTGTTGGTGTGTTTGTGAGCAGTGAGCGGTGAAATTAGTAATTTCTTTTCGTTTCATTCTTTAAGTCCTGCGAAGAAAAAATGCTGAGAAAAAATTGAGAACACAATGAAATTGGGACCACTTTTTGCGATTCACTTTTTCTCTACTAAGCGTCCGTGACTTCAGTCGATCAAAATTTATTAAAATCCGAATCAAATACTATTTTATAAAACTTATGATCGAATAGAAGGAAAGAAATTTGTAACAAATAATTTCTTGACTCCAAATTGAATTACAGAATCGGGAGAATGACTACCAATGATTCTATAGACCAGTCCTCACCACTTGTATGGTAATCATAGTGTTGAGAATTGACGTCTGATTACAATTGTATGAATCGTATGATAATAAACGGGAATCGAAAACATTTTTGATATAATTTTTATTCATTCTTCTCAAGTGTTGTATAAACTCATGGAATGCAAACTCCAATGCATTGCATATAATGGATGTAATTTAACTGAAATACGAGAAAATTGACTCTTTTTGGGCGATCCGTTTCGTTTGACTGCATTTTGAATTACAGGTATAATTCTCGACAATATTTTTAGTTGCGATCAACAAAACATTATAATAATAGAGAAAAATCAAAATTAATTTTCTTATTCTTGAGGTTAAGATTCTGTTGTGATATTCATTCAATTATTTGGTCACTTATTGTCTAAAGAGTTAATTCAATTTGAAAACTAATAAAAATAATTAACAAAAAAGTTGTATTCAATGCCAAACACATCGTTACCGACAAAACCATTAGATTGAAAAATAAGAGTTTTTCAGACACTTGTAGACAAAACTTTGAAAAAAGGTGACTTCAATTGTTTTCTTAACAATAATAATAATAAAACGAAAAATCCTTCGATTGATTGCTTCAAATCTCTCTCATAGTTATTGATTCGATCATTATTTTGATTAAACGATTGTATACTTTGTGGAGAAAACAGTATAAATAGAGAACAGGTGTGGAGTCGAGTCATTAATTTTAGAAAATTTCATTTAAGAGTCAGACACCACTCAATTGAACTGCAATTGCAACTCTACACCCCATTAAAAGAGAGGACCGATAGCTATATAACTGTGACTTAAGCGAAGGTCTCTCACCACCGATGTTCCTGCCGTACCCCGTGCTGTGCAATCGTATTATCGCTGACTAATAGCCCAACAAAAAGTGCTTAAATAGCGATTCTTTTAAGAAAATTGCATTCTTAACAAACTTAAAAACGGCATAATTTTTAATTGTATTACACTATAAGTGTTGTAAGAAATGGTTTGACTTTGAATTAGAAGCGACTTTTGAAAGTTTGGAGTTCACTGTTTGGCACACAATAAACATTAGAAGACATCGAAACCTGTAATTATTAGGCCGTCTATTATTGCTTTATTACTTCGACTAAACATACTTTTGCTTCTCTACTAATAAGACATTTGATTTTGTGTGCGTCTAATTGCATGCTTTTATGACTTTCTAAAGTCGTCCCCTTTTTTGGCAAAGACTGAAAAGTTTTGAACTAAAATTTGGACGAAAGTGAAAGTAAAGAATAGTTTGTGCCTATTGTGCTGAGCGTTCATTTGCCAGCTGTCGCTCTCCGACACAAAATATAGTGAATTGTTTGCGCCGTTTGAGCACAGAGTTAGCAAATGCTCTACTGTTTAGTGTTTTAGTGTTAAATGCAGTAGTAATCGATGCTCTCACGCCCTACCGATCTGTGGTTTGGAGGGCAGGAAAACTATTTTTAAGAAGTGATCAATTAAGTCAACTTTGAAAAGTCGATTAGACGATCGACAAAAACGAGAATTATTGCCGTAAACACAACCAGTTTATTGTATTTTTCTTCTCATTCTTTTCATTCGGTTCTCAACTAATTGAAGGAAAACACAGAATCGTCGCTCATTTGCCGAAAACCATTTAAAAAACTTGATTTTGTTTGCGAACAAAAGACAGAAAACATTAGATTAGAAAACAATTAGGTTTTTCACATTTAATTCATTACCTGTTTATACAATAAATTACTTTTTATTTCTGTTGAGAAAAACACAACAATTTGTAAAATCAAAGCATTTTGTGACGATTTATGTCTGCGTTAATAAAGTAATAAAAATTTTAAAATTAATCACTTCAGGGAAACAAAAGTCCCATAAAATTAAAGCTCATTTAATACTTAATGAATCATTTCGTTTCATTTAATAAGTTTTTCTCAATTTCAACATTTAATGCTTTATTCACACAATTTGTTTGAAACCCAATTAAACTTTAAATATCTGTGAATTTGAATCAAAACCCTTTAGAATTACAAATTGTCTAAAATGTAATAAAATCCCATTTCTCCCAAATCTATGATTAAAATTTAATTTCCAAATATTGACAAATTTTTCAGACCAGAAATCATTTCCTTTAATTGAATTAATGGAAAGATTTTGTATTGAAATTAGTTTTTTGATTCAACGAATCAAATGAATATTTGTATGGAATTAATGATGAAAAATATCATTTAAAAGAAATGTTTAGTCCACACATAAAAATATTATAAGTTTTGTCTGTTTGACATACTTTTAACACATTTATGTATTGAATCACAAATGTTATGCTTTATTACGACAGCAATTCATCAGTAGTTGTGAGAAATCAACAGTTGTTTTGTGTTCTATTCAACAAAAATATAATTACTATTTAGTTGTTTTCCCACTAAATATTAAATGGATAGCTTTTATAATAACAGATAACTTAATATAACTGATTGTGTTTATCGATTGCAAATTTTACAAATGAAAAAACGGAAAAATATTTTTTTCCTTTTCAAAGCGAGAATTTACTCAACAAATCTGACAATAGATTATACTCACACTCACATCGAGTGATTGCATTTGCTGTTAGTTCAGGGGTGTATAATGGCTGTTCTTTGGCTTAAAACTGGATTTAACGTTGATTTAGGTTTATTTAGAATTTAGCTTACTTCTAGCGTATTTTAAGCAAAAAAATAAGATGGTGATCCTAAATGGTGACCTATCGCGCTAGAGGTTCTATTGCTTCAGGACCAAAGAAATCCAAGCTGTATTGCCTACCCCCGGACTCAAAGAGCCGGGCATGCCTGTGAGTTCTAATTTAAAATACACATTATATCTGACGTGAAATTGTTTATTGCTTTGAAAACATGATATGCCAATCATCACATCTATTGTCTGTTCCTTTTTCTAAAATACAAGATTAAAATTAGTTGACAACTATTTAGTTATTATTTGCAAAATCAGGTCATTTAACACTTAAATTCCTAAAATGGTGGAAAACTCAGTTGCAACGCAAACCTGTTAATTACAAATAAACCATCTTGACTTATACCCCGTGCTATTTCTTGATATAAAAATTCAAAAATAATTAAAATTCATTTGCACCTTCTCAAATAATTACATAAATTGTTTGAATATGTCATAAATATTTCGTAAAGGAAAAACCTGCATTTTAGAAATATGTTATAACAGTCTTAAACTCTCATACATTATGTGCTAAGACCAAAGACTTATATACTAGCTCGAATTTTATTGAAAAACTGTTTGGAATTGATGACCCATTATGTTGCAATACATTCTTCAAGTAAATTATATTTGAAAATCAAAACTAAAATTCCAATTTTAGCTATATAATTATTAATTCAAGCAAAATAATAAAAATAAACATTGTAATGCTTCAATTTCAAGCATAAATTTACTGTGACAGAAAACCCCATGTTAGGAATCTAAGTTGGTAAAATATGTTAGGAGTTCTAGTGTTAATAAGTTTTTTAGCAAAACGTATTCTCATTTCATGCAAATTGATTTCTTGATTATATTCACAGAATTTTAATGCGATATTTGATATCGAGATTTAATATTAACACATTTTCTCACCAAAATTCAAATTCAAACTGATTTCAATGATTTAAATGTATTTTTTCGCAGTTTTCTAAGCATTCAATTTATTTGTTAACAAAAGAAATTTAAGAATAAAAGAAGTCCTGAAATTTGATCAGAAAAAGAATTACAACAAAAAACATATTCTTTAGGAGAGAATAATCACAAATAATTGCAAACAAAACACTCTAATAATGGTTTAGATTTTTGAAAAGAAAAATAATGAATACGAATAATTGCAAACTTATTGAGGACTAATGTGTTTGTAAGGAAAGGTTATATTAATTTTGATCGCGTGAAACAATAAGAGGCTTGAGTTTGAAGTTTTGCACAAATACAGTAGCCTCCGAAATAGTGAGCGATTGCATGGCCCTTAAATAGGCTCTTAAACATTTTATACGTTGGTATAGTTTGTTTTTTGTCCAATTTGTTATACAATTCATTGGCACAACAAATACCGCAATGGATTGCAACAAATGGCAGTTGATTTCTGATTGCATGTAAGTGAGTACCTGTGCTACTATTTCAGGAGTATTGCTGTGTATGAGACGCCTGTGTTTTAGTTGAGTTGGATTTGAGTATTGCGTGTAATGGAGTAAATAGTATTGTAATGTATTGTAAATATAAGTGAGCAGTAATTTATTGTTGTCGATCATAGTTGGTGTCAGATGCGTGTGAACAAGGCATAATTATGAAATATTATTTTGTAATAGACCCAAAATATTCTGCTGGTGCCGATGCCTGTGCCGGTGCCTATACGACTGTGGCATCGAATATAAGCCGCTTATAGCCAAAGAGAATAGCGTCCAAAACGAGCCAAAACAGGCCTAACATCTCCACAATTGTGTTTTGATTGAAAGCTATTTCAGATCTATCAAGAAGTCTATGAGCTCTCAGTCTATCCAATAGTCTGCAAATCAAAAGAGTCTGATTGAAAAATTCTCTGCTCTTCTTGTGCTGTCCAATCACTTGGAAAGGGTGTTTCAATAGAAGCTAATAATCAAAATAATAAGTTCTTAGCAATTATTAGTTTATCTCTTCTCTAAAGCTGTTTTCAAAAGTCAAATAATGATTAATCATTTTAATTGCTCCTTAAAAGACCTTAATATAAGCCAATGTTGTCAATTACAACCACTAAAACTTGTTGCCAACTAACAGATCAGCCGATTCTCTGACCTGACTCTCACTTATGTTTAGAAGTTTTGTTCAAATGTTTAGACCCGACCTTCGCTTTACTGACGAATTCATACATAACTACATAACTATTTAAACTAATCAAAAGTCAAGACAACAAATAAGAGAAAACTTTGTTTCAGTGGCGACCGAAGCGGCGACGGGACAGAGGCGGGAGACTCGCGTTTCAGCTAAAAGGTGCCCAAATGAGCCCTTCGGAGCACTGGAGAGGGCTTTAATAAACGTGTCACTATTTGATCTAAATTGGCGCCGATGTTTGCGTGAGCCGTACTCTTATAATTGCAGCCAACAGTTTATAATTCCAGCCATAGAATAGCACTGTCTTTGTCTGCTATTTCCGAAAACACCAATAATTTTCTTCTTCTTGTGTCCCAATCGGCCAAAAAAGTCAATTTTACAGTCTATAACACAAATGCCACTCAAACACTGTTATTATGGGTAACATTGTCCTACATTAGGGGTAACCATGAAATCAAAAATATTTCTGAACTTGAAATCTGCAAAACTATCCCAAAACATATGCAAAATAATTGTCTAAAATAATGTCATTTCGAAGAACTTGAAAGTAAAGCCAATTTAAAAAAAAAGCTCAACCGAAGGCCTACTCAAGTGTGAACCCTTCCAATTGAGTTATACATGGTTACTTCAGTCTTAAATTCCTAATCTTTATTATAGATATTTGAGATGATTTGCGAAACTTTGGAAAAAATAAAGGAAGAGTTATGTGAGTATTATTTAAGAGTAAAACTGTTTGGTTGAGAACAATAATGATTACATTTATAGTAATTGTCATTTTCTAACATTCATTCTTTCAATGGATGATTAAAAACAATATTTTTGTCAATTATTTTATTCGTAGTCTTTCTTTGAGCGTTGAATGGTATGAATGTAAAGGTCGCACAAAATTACTTATTGTAATGTTGGCTACGAATAAGGCTCTCACATAAATACCTCGCTTATTGCCACATTGAATGTGTCTGTGCTCTGCCTCCTCCAGGCCGGTGCTTCACTAATCGTTGTGCTAACTTACGTTTCGCTAAATGCTTTTTGGCTCCGGGCGAAGGAAATTGTTGCTCGACTTTTAGATTAGATATATCTTTATTTGTTAATTATGTGATTTGCATCGCCCATCGCAAAGACCATTCCTCTCCACTGCCAGAGCTATGACTGCAGTGACAGGTGGGAAAGATGTGAAAACTTCAACAGATTATACACCACTGTTCTAATGATTCTAATGTTAACTAACATTAGCCATAAACTCAATTCTTGTTTATTATTATTAAATCTTTTCGACTCTTATGACTCTTAAAGAGTTTTTTAGAGACAATTAATTTTCACCGAATCTCAACTCACTTTTCAAAACTGTGACTGAATTCTGTAGAAAATGGAAATTAATTACTTTAAACGAAAGCGCTTTTAAAATACAAAATTACTCGAACCAATTAAAAAGTCATTATTCATAAAAAAAAGGTTTAAAATTACAAATTAGAAATCACTGTAGAGAACGATCCTTGTAATAAAAACAACTCCAATTGCATTACAGAATGAGTACATTTGGAAAAAAAACTTTAATCTCTTTGAGTGATTGACTGGAAATAAATTTTTTATATAAGTATTTAACACAATTAGAATATAGCATTCATTATATAATCATTATTATAACTATTTTCATGAAATGATTGCTATTCTTAGGGCCACTTAAGAACTTGTTGACTGTTTCAGCCGTCTCTCCCTATCCGCCAAATTTTGTACCTTCTCTTCACTTAAGGTATTTGTGCTCGCAGTCGTAATGAATACATTTCGTTCAAAGACGGAAATTGAGTAGTTTTCGATGGAGAGAGAGAGAGAGAGAGAGAGAGAGAGAGAGAGAGAGAGAGAGAGAGAGAGAGAGAGAGAGATTAGGATTGCGTGGGATTGGAAAACAAAGCAAAATTAGTCATGCAATACAATACAATATAATATAATACAATGCAATGCAAAGAATACGTTCACATGAGAGTAAAGCAACGGAACCTTATTCGGCATAATTGACTGCTCCGTCAGATTCCCGGTGAATCCCAATGACAAGACATGCAACTAAGCAAAACAAGACGACTCTGGCATTCATTTAATAGGCACTGTATCTTAATTGCTGATCAACTGACCCTAAATACTGAGCCAATCTGTTTGTTGTTTGAGTTAAGTCTTGTATTCAAACACTATTATCACTAATATTTTTCTAATGTTATTTCCTGTCAGTCCTTCACTGACTATGTTTTTTGTTTTGGTGGACATCCCTTGCGTTTTAGAAAAGTGTCGCTTTTGATAAGCAATAGTTATCTCTACTCTTGAATACCAAAGACTCACAATTGAAGTATATTTTCAAATCAATTTTCCAATGACTGATCAAATCTACATTACTTATGAAAATCTCACCAAACGATACATTTTTGAAAATCAAATTAAAATCTCATATAATATTAAAGTCAAATATTTTCTGATGTTTTTGAAGAGTATGTGTGAAACTCCAACGCTTTGATTTCATAAACAAACCCTGAGCTAATATTCTCTATTCTCATGTGAACCCAAAATTAAAATCACATCTCAATAACATTTCCAATAATTACAGTATTAAACAACATTTTCACACATTTTGGAAGTAATCAAAAAATTGTTTGCAATGAAGAATAAAAGCAATGAAAAAGAATACGAAATACGAATGAATTTGCAAATTATGGCAAAAATATAGAAATATTACTCATAATAGTAGCGATGCGTTTAAGAGAAGCTCACTTTTTTTCTCTTACTCATTCTTTTTATTGTAAAACTTTAACTTAATTTAAAAATTCTCACACATTTTGGACGTTGACTCAGAAAAGCAAAGAGAAAATGTTTATAATTTTTTCCCCGAAAAGTCTTTGTTAGTCTTCACGCTTGAAACAAATCAAATGAATTTTATAATGCTTTTTGTCTGAAGAAATTTAGCCTTTTTTCAGACCGTAAATATATATTCAGAAAATATATATTCAACAAAATTAGAGATAAATTTTTTTACTCAAAAAACCATTATTTCGATGAGAATTATGTCGGCTCTAATCCATTGACTCATTTGTTTTAATGGTTTCATTTTTCAAATCACTAAAAGCTTTTAAATAATTATCTGTTGATTGTATTAATCGAGAGGTCATTGAATTTAATAAAGTGATTATTCAAAGCGTTTGTGATTTTTTGGTTAAAAAGTTTACTCTTTCTTATAATTGAATAGAAAACTGGTTTTTGAAGGAAATTTGCCAAAATTTGAATCATATTTTGAGTATAGTTTGCATTTATGAATGAAACGCATTGAACTTCGTTTAAGTGTGTTTTAGTCTCTATCATAGATCCGTCATTTTGTTACCAATTTTTTCACTGAAGGGATAATATATTTCTGAAGTCATTTGAGTCTAACATTTAGTGGATTCTGAAGTCGTTTGTTATATACCGCTTTGCAATAGAAGTATTCCTTACGGCCGACCCTTCAGTTTAAAAAGTGACTTATTTTAAGGACAAAACCATTATTTTAGTGATGGTTCGCAGCGAGAGATTGTGGTTAAAAAAAGAGCAAACCCTATGCAAAAGCGTGCTCTGAGTCGGGCCACAAAACCTACAATCAAATCACTTTTCTAACGCTTTCCCACGATTCTCAATATGAGTCGTCCACTACCTAATAGTTAGCCATTCCTTTAAATTATCACCTTTTTGCGACCAAAGGCCAGACCTGTACTCTTCCATGAGATTGAATGTAAGTGTAAATCATCTATCAGTGCATTACAACACACTTTGCAGACAATCGACGAGTAAGAGTAGTGCATATAAAGCGGTGTACCCTCTGTTATGGAGTGTTTTCTGAGCACGAAATCCAATTTTGATATTCTGTCAAATAAACGTATGATTTGGCCCTTAATATAGCGCTACTGTAATTGAGTCTCATCTTTGATATTTGTCACCGAAAAACATTTCTTAACATTTCTGAAACACTTTTTCACTTCACATATGTCTTATACGCTATGCATCGATAGGAATGGGACGGAATCGATGGCAATTGCCGCTCAAAAATTATTATTTTTGTGAAATTGCCTCCAAACCTACCATCTTTACAGAGCTCTCTCTCTCTCTCTCTCTCTCTCTCTCTCTCTCTCTCTCTCTCTCTAAATTTTTAGAAATATTTATAGAAAGCAATAGCCATCCCCTTATTCTGACCCTTTATTATGAACACAATTATTTTTG
>JAQGCS010000715.1:0-19014 GCA_034702105.1 Fuscozetes fuscipes
CACATAATCGTGTTGTGTTCTGAATCTGCCGGTCCTAAGAAGATGACGGGTTTGGTATATCTTTTGAAATCCGTTGTTGAAGTCTTGTGTGGGACCAAAATGTCAAAAAACTCTTGGAATGACAAATCTTTGCTAACGAAATCACGTTTTGTTGTGTTTTCTAACCCAAATCTAAAAGATGTGCGACCAGGGTATATGAAAACACCTCCTTGTTGTATGAGTGTTCGGTTATGGTGATTTTCGTTCTTATTATAGTGATAGTCATCGGACACAAGAAGTTTGGCCCCCGCGCACACATACAATACTATACATTCCCTTATCTGTTTCATTTTGCTGAAGTTTGACTTCATTTGCCCCAATACTGTAAAATATACCTCATATACAGCGCCCGCAACGAGTCGATTTTCACCGTTTCTATGGTAATAGCGATCACCACTGTTGTATTGATGCTCTTTGAAAACTTCATAAGTCAAACCAAAAGTTATAGTCATTGTCTGAATTGTTTCCCAATTATAGCGGATAACCGGATATATCGAATCAACGTATCGAAAGTTTGATACCATATAATCATTGCGATCGTCCGAAATCCAAGTGGCCACCGTAACGATGTGACCAAATTGATTTATAAATATATGATCTCCTGGTTTTCGGTGGTGTCTGTCTCTGAAATATGCAATGATAGGTGCATTATCGTTAAGAAGGGTAGTATGCCAATACATTAGTGAAGGCACAATCACTGAGAAAGGGGAAAACGTATTTAGGTATATCTGCTTCTGATTGTTTTTTTTGTGCTTGATTTGCAGTTGGCATTCTTCGTTCTACTATTTCATTGAAAATGAACTCTCTTCTATTCTGTTTCAAATATGGGTCACCAAATGGAACCCATTCCAATTGGTTGGAATTGGGGGCATTCAGTCTTTCAATCTTTGTTTTTAATACTGCAGCGCATAAGATGCAGGTTTGTTGATTTGTTGATTTGCTGGACGAAAGTGCCTTTGGATGAAGATCAGTCTTCTGCGATAAGTTTGGTCATCCAAATGACCCCAAAAATATTCTAAACTATTGTCTACGAAGCAAAAGGTTGGATCGTTTGCAATGTTTTGTGACATAACTTTTGTCTGTTTCCAAAGAATTGTCGCCTTTTTTCGTTTAAATGACTTTAAGATTAGTTTAAACGGTTTTTAATCAAATTTTTTTGAAAATTGAAAAACGCTTTGAATAAAACCCTTTGTTGTCTCAAATTTAAACAAAGTTGATTGAGCAGTTGAAAAACTTATATAACTCATTGTGAGTAAATGATCTAAAAGTCAAGAATCGATTTGAAACTGACCATGTTTGTCAGAATCAGTTCCAACATCAGTCTCGACGACAGTTTACACATTAAAAACATTAAAAAAAATAAATTTTGAAAATTCTTTACATTATTATTGAATTTCAAATTTTATACAAAAGTGAATCAGTTTACAAATGGCTGAGCGAATGATTTGCCGATTCCACACATATTTTTGTTTCTTACGATACGAATATATCCCTCTTCTCCCCAATTGGTTCCCCAACTGTTGGAAATGAAAATTAAAGCCAACAAATATTCACACAATTAGAGAATTGCTTCACCTGTTTCTCGCGATCCAATAGTCGACTCCATTTTCAGTACCATAACCCACAAGAAGCAAGACGTGATTCAATTGGTCGCCTTTGCAGGTGGAGTCATCAAATATACCATTAATGTACATTTGAAATCCCATATTAGCTTCAATTTGAACAGTGACAGGTCCATTGGACAGTACTCCTGCTAAATAATCTTCTTTCGAACTATTTCCAGAAAAGGTATACCCTATTAAAGTAGTGACGGCATCAGACTTTTTAAAGTTGCATTTTTTGGTGCATTGACCAGTCCAGGGATAGGACTGCTCCGAATCAATCTCATTACTGAGTCTTTCGGAGAATATTAAATCATAGATTTGAGTGACACCCAAATCACCCTGGCAAGGACACAAATCACCGCCTAATATCAGTGTTTAAAGAGAGAAAATTATCATGGTCACAGATTTTGATTATTTACTGCAATCGTAGACTTGTTGAGAACTCAAACGAACTAATTGACCATGCTTTATCTTGTGCGCAGCTGAAACAGCGTCCAATGCGTCAATAAGACTAGCTTGTTCACAAGCACCCTGTTGAAAATATAATTTCAGATTAAGTGGCTTTAAAATTTAAGGCTAACCTGATTGGGAACGGGCAGAACAGCGCCTTTAGTTCTCCAATCGAGTGTTTGGGGAACGGGGCCTGAATTTAAACAATTCACAAATGAAATCAAAATTATTAAACGAAACATATTTTCATTCATTAATAGAAGACTTGTTTTAAACATTTTATAGACAATTTCGAGGCGTTATCTCTCGAATAGCAAAGAGTCAATCATTACCTCCAAAAGTTGAGAACCAGACATTTGTTTTGTATCTTATCTTGAATTCAATGTTAGCATGCACAGTCACATAATATCAAATTGAAACAATTGAGTGATAAACTGTTTCATCAATTATTGAGATACTTTGAAATAGTACAGCGATGAAGTGGTCTAGAGGGGGGTCAGAGGTCCCGAGCTTTCTTTCGAACTATTTTCAGGAAAGGTATATCCTATTAAAATAATGATGGCATCAGACCATTGTTTAGTTGATTTTAGTCTTGATTATTATAGTTTGCTTTACACTCCCATTAATTTTAACTGATTTTCTTTACAGTTAAATGATTTGAGTGATCGGAGATTTATCGATAACTTAATCGTATATTAATTTGTTTTATAAAATAAATGATTCATGAATTCAAACCGGATTTCCTAATGGCTTAACCTTTCTTACAGTAGTAAACATTTTGAACGGCAGACTCGCTTTCCTTTATTTGTCTGATGTTATGATTAAATGCAGAGTTTGTTAGAAATAAAATTAGGAAATAATTGATATGAACTTAATGTGCGCTAAGAATTAGAACAATCAGGTTTAGAGTCACTTATGGTACTGATTGTGGCAACAATTTTCACAATTCACAACTTGAGACAACTTTCACTTTGAGAGTCAATTCTAAGTTAAAACATGAATTCATTGAAAGTGTTTTCTTTGAGTTTAATTTTTGTGTTATTCTGTTTGAAAAATGCAATCGTTTTGAAGTTATGTTCTTTGGTTGGAAACACTTACCTTGTTATATCTGTCTCGTGGATTATTACAAATAGCATCAAAAAATATTTAGTAACAAACAAACCAATTGAATCAAAGGGCAAATCTGTTCTAATTACTGGTTGCGACACTGGCTTTGGTTATGAGTTAGCGCACAGACTCAGTCAGAAAGGATGGCACGTCTTCACCGGTGTTTTGTCAGAAACAAGTGAAGGTGCAAAACAACTCAAACACATTGATTGTACTGTCATTCGAATCGATGTGACCAAAGATGACGATATCTCTTATGCTTATGAAAGAGTAGTTGAGGAATGTTTGCGAAGAAATACAATTTTGTGGGCAGTTGTCAACAACGCCGGTGTTATGACGTGTGGACTCATTGAATGGTCAACAATGGAAGAGTTTGATCGAGTCTTCAAAATAAACGTTTACGGATATATTCGTATAATTAGACAATTTCTGCCTCTAATTAGAAAATCGAGAGGTACTTATAATAACGATTCTTTTTCTTTAAAATATAATTACAGTCAAACCTTTCTATGAGACCTCTTATGATAATCCTTCCTTGGGTATAATCCCTCAAACGTAAAAACTATTTGTTATCTTCATAGGCAGTAATTTTATAATAACCTGGTTATAGTTCCTCTGATTATAATCTCTCCCTCGTTTTTATCCCTGTACACGACATCCACTATAATACATAGATATCAGTACATTTTTGACCTGGTTATAATCTCTCAACAAAAATAAAATGAAAATATATCATAATATACACATTTCAATGAAAAGTTTCAAATAATATTCAATTTTTGAAAACAATATAAACAATGATTAATCGATAATTTAAATATATTTGACCATTTACCTTTTTAATTAAATGTAACTAAACCTTGATTATGAATGCATATTATGTACATTAATTCAGGATAACTAGTTACTTTATTATAATCTCCGCCTCCTTATAATCAACAATTTTCCTGATCCAGGTTTAGTATCTGATTAATTAGTGATACCATACCTACGCCCATATTTTGGTCATTAATTCTTATATTTGGTTATCTAATTGGAAATGAGGTCGTGTTGTCAACATATCGAGCTTTTCCGCACTTTTCACAGCTCCGGGTGTAACCACTTATTCGATGTCGAAATGCGCCATAACATCGCTAACCGATGGTTTAAGACGAGAAATGGTTAACACAGGAGTATCAGTCATCGAAATCATACCCCAGGCATATATGTGAATAAACTTAAGTGTTTTTCTTGAATTTGTTTAAAACTAATGTAGTTTTCATCTATTTTTTAATTAGAACTCAAATGACTTTCGATGTGTTGGGAATTTTGGACCGCATTTGGAGCGAGACTTCATCTCAAGTTAGGCGTGACTTCGGACACAAATATTTCAATAGTTTCAGAGATTATATCAAATATTTTAACAAAACGACTTCGGATAAACACAGTCAGGTTTTAGAACCTTTGATGGAAGCAATTACTTTGGAAACAGTCGATCCCAAGTATTTGTGTTGCAGTCCTCTCAACAGACTCGTCATTTGGTCATTCAATTGGCTTCCGATCCAATGGGTCGACTCTTTCGTTCCATTTTGTACTTTCAGAGCTAATCCTGACTGGATCAATTATTGAATCAAAAATTCGAATTTTTCTGATTAGATAACAATATGGGTCAAGCTAGATGCATTTTAGTTTATTATATCATGGTAATAAAATCCATTATAATGTGGTTCATTTAGATTGAAAATGCGGAAATGGTCACAACATTATAAACTTTTCCTTTTCAATCAAACAACAGAATCTATGGTTTTGTATTGATCAAGTTCAATCATAATTTAAGCAATAAGTTCATGCAACAATTATCTTTTTAATTGAATTGAAAACTTGAAGATTGAAAGTATATTTTCTAATTACATTGATATATATGAACTTGTAAAGTATGAACAAGCATCATTATTCAATGAGGTTGACAACTACTGTTACATACTTGTCCTTTATCTCAGTGACCCAGAATAACTACTAACAGGTTGGTGCAGACAAACCGGTCATATTGCTGTGATTTTAAAAGTTATATTATTTTGACCTAGTTGCTATTTAAAATATCTATTTTTAATAATAGAAAATTCAAACAAAAATGAAGTCGTCTTTGATTTTATTATTTATTTTAATTCAAATAATTTTGATTTCAACACTATTTATACCAATTCTGTTGAATATCTATAAAATAATAAGTATTTCACTTTTGTTGACTTATATGAGTTGGCAATCAGTGAATGTAATCAACAGATATTTATTACCAAACAAATCACTGGATCTAAGAGGTCGGTCTGTGCTCATTACTGGCTGTGATTCTGGATTTGGATACTCGACAGCACTTAAATTGCGTTTAAAAGGCTTTCATGTGTTTGCAACTGTTCTGTCCGATGATAGTGAAGGTGCTATCGATTTGAAAGCCAATGGAATTACAAGCATTCAGTTGAATGTTTTGAATGACAAACAAATGCAAAATGCATTCGATTTAATCGTAAAGGAATGTGAGGCAAAACAGTTACAGTTGTGGGCCGTTGTTAACAACGCCGGTGTTTACACTTGTGGTGAACTCGAATGGGGAAGAATTGAAGACTTAGAAACTTTGCTTCAAATCAATGTTTTCGGATATATTCGAGTTCTCAGACAATTTTTACCACTAATTCGAAAATCTAAAGGTTTTTCCAATTTTAAAATATTCTATTTATATTTTATTCTATTAAATATTAAAGGCAGGGTAATTAATGTATCGAGTGTTGCCGCCCTATTCTCAGCCCCTGGAACTACAATATATTCTATGTCAAAGGCAGCCGTCAGTTCTCTAACAGATGGTCTGCGAAGAGAACTCTATAACAAAGATGTGGAAGTCATTGAAATCCAACCCCAGGCCTATAAGTCAGTCATTAAATTCATATTTATTTGAATTCAATAATTTCCCACAAAAAGGAATACAATGACTGCAAGAATTGTGAGCGGTTTGGATGAGTGCTGGAAAAATACTCAGACAAATTTGAAGAATGATTTCGGAGAAGAATATTATCAAAAATTTCGGTCATATATCGCGAGAAATATAAACTCAAGTCGTGATAAACCGGAAGAAGTGGTCAACACTATCGTGAATTCAGTTACTCTAAAAAGAGTTCACTGCAAACAATTGTGTTGCGGTCCTGTCGACAGACTTATTATCTGGTCATTCACTTGGTTGCCACTCGAATGGCTCGAACCTATTGTCTCCATTTTTACAGTGCGAGATAAGCCTAGTTGGGTCAATAATTGAATCAATAGATGACAGATAGATCTGTTCACACAATTTGCACCAAAAAGTGTTGTCTGTTGTCATAACAACACTTCAATTGTTTACAAACATTAATGTGTTTCACATTTTAATAACTTTTCTGAAAGTTATTTGTTTTTAATTCTTTTCGATTATTCTTTAAGTTTTAATAAAACAAATAAAATGGAAAACAAATTATCTTATATTCGAGTCAATGATATCTTCGATGAATTGATTGACGAAAACGAAAGACTCAGAGAATGTTTGAATGTTTTGTTTAGATTTAAAACTTTTATTGATTTGATTTCCGATAAATTAAAAACTAATTTGGATTCAAATGATTCCCAAAAGTTTGAAGAATTGAATAAAGAAATTCAAGATATTCTTGGAAGAAATCAAATGAATGTTTTGACTCGAAATAAATGGCAGCATATGTGTGACATTCGCCACAATTTTGCCAACAATTCAGTTAAATCTCTGCAAACAGTGACCAAAACGGAGACAAAAATTAATGTTTGCGAGAAAATGATTAAATCGTCGAAACGTAAGAGGAGACAGGTCATATCTCCACCTATTAATGGTCTCTATTCTTGTGATTTCATTGGATGCGGTGCTGTTCTCAATAATAGGAAATCCTTTTCCTATCACCGATCGCTTCACACAAATGAAGTGAAGACATACTTTTGTGACTTCAGTGGATGTGATTTTAGCTCCCGCTTGAAATCCGATTACACCAATCATATGAATGTCCACAAAGGGATCCGACCCTTCGAGTGTCAAATATGTAACAAAAGTTTTCACTCGAATAAAGGTCTTTCAAAACATAAGAATTATAGCCACAAAACCTCCGATGAAATCATTGTCTGTCCGTTCGATGGTTGCAATAAAGAGTTCAATATTAAAGCTCGATATTTGGTTCATCGAAGGAATTGCCACGAAATGGATAAGAGTCGGTTCGCCTGTCATCACGAAGACTGTCAATTCAAAGGTATATCGAAATGTGCGCTCAAAGTACACCTGCAAACTGTGCACTCAAGTGAACGACCCTTTCACTGCACTTTCGACGGATGTAATAAGACATTTAAATCTAACAGCAATTTGACAGAACATATGACATCCCATAACACCGAACGAAACTTCAAGTGTGAGTTTGAAGACTGCAAATCGTCGTTCAAAGCTCTCAAAGATTTAAGATATCACCAATTAAACCAACATTTTCGACAAGAGATGGCCTGCGATTGGCCCGGATGTGATTACACCACTAAAAATAGGAAACGTCTTGCTTCACATAAAGTGCTTCATAGCACTGAGAGGAACTTCCCGTGCAATTGGCCCCAGTGCAACAAACGCTTCAAAACTAACAATCATCTGAAAATACATTTAAGAATTCACACTTGTGATAAGAGGTATGCCTGTCCCTGGCCAGGCTGTCACTATCGATGCACTGATGCTGGAAATCTCGTTAAACACCGAAAACAAGTGCACGAAAAGAAGTAAAACCTCTTTAATTAATTCTTATCATAAATTATAATATAATTAAAATGAAAGACAAATCTCTAAACACATGATTGATATTTAATTATCGAAGGCTCATGCTACATTTAAATGGAACATTAAATAACTTATTTGTAAATAAATTAAACAAAACATAAAATGAAAATAAAATTTATTTCATTTTTATTAATGTTTTTATTAATTTTAAAGTCAATGAAAGGAATAGACTTTTGTGGCAATAACTCAATGATCGATAGCATCACTAAACTATCAAACGGTTCACTTTTCTTCACAAGCGGTCAGTTTTATTGGGTTCTCAATAAAGATAATAAGGGTTGGTATGAGTGGCCAACTCATCAAAAGTCCAGAAGAATTGACGAACTTCTGCCTAATGTGTTTCAAATCGATTCGGTTGAGACAATATATGGCTTTGATGACCATACTTGTTTTCTCAATGAAGAACTTCTTATGTTTTATTGGGTAACTCTTTTGTCATATAAATAGAAGAATGTACAAGTATGATTGCTTTTCTTTTATTAAGTTTGATTACCGAACAAATGAACCGGAAATACGTTTTTTGAGTGATTGGAAACCAATTGAATGGAAAAAATCAATTGAATTGTTAGAGATTTTAACCACAAATACTTCAATTATTGATTGGAACGAACAAATAGATGCCATACTGTTCTACCGAAAATATAATAGATCATTACTTGAAATTCACCAAGAACAGAGTTGTGTGACACGTGAATGTCATTATAGTTGGAATACAATTACCGATTGTCTTAACTTTAAAATAGATTCTATTTATTTGGAAAAATCAGATTCAAATCAAATGATATTTTATGCCTTTTCCGGAACTTTATATAAAAAGTGTGTCAAAAATGTGAGCTTTTCATCAAAAATGAGACAAATTATTAACTGTTAACTAATTATTAATTTAACTTATCGTTAGTTAACAAAAAACATCGAATGCGGAGAACTTAAAGTGATTTCTGAATTTTTCGGGTTATCCTCAGATTGTAAACCACTTATTCAAACGAATACGGAATCCGTTCTGAGTTTTACTGAATCTAAAACTAAAGACAACATTAATTGGGGAGAGAAAGTGAAATTAGCTAGAACACTCAATTTGTCGCAAGAAACTAAATCAGGAATCAGTTCAGAAAAATCTAATTTAAAACTTATTTTATTCGCAATATTTTTATTCAATTTTATAAAACTTTATTAAAACTGTAACGTCTTTTATGAATAGTATTGCTTTGTTTTGTTTGTCAACAAAAAAGAGCCAAAATTTAAATCATTTCAAATGTTTTTAATGATTGACTGAAATAAATGTCAATTTATTTGAAAATCAGTTCATTTTCCATATTATTGTTCTTTGCCTTCAAATTAAGGACTTATCTGAAGAAGAAATTGAGTTCAGATGAAAGCAATGACCAAACAGTTGACAAACAAATTGTTTTGTTTTTTCCCGAAACACAAATCTCATCGAAAGACTGTTTTCACGACAATTATAGTATTTGTTACTCACTTTTTGATTCATTAATTAAAAAAAGTTAATTGTTTAGCATATTTGATATCAAGCCATCCGTCGTCTGTCTTATGTCAACTGTTATCTGCTCTGAGGTCGAGCCGACACTCTCTGGACATCTGCTTATTTAGCCTTTCGTTTGAACCTATGATTCAATTGATTCAAGACTTGAGTCAAAGCGGAGTTATTGTCCGTATTGTAGTCAACGCTCAGAATAAGACGGAATCACATTTGTGTGAAAAACGGCTACAAATGCCGACTCAATGCCAATATTTACTTCAGTTGTTTAGGTTTGGCGTTGAGCTGAAGTTCATAACTCTTTCCAACGACGGACTGATGCACAACAAGTTCGCCATAATTGACAACAAACTACTTATCAATGGATCACTCAATTGGACTGAAAACTCGATATTCAACTGTTATAACGACTGTGTCCTCACAACTGACCACAAACTAGTCTTAACATACTTAAAACATTTTAATGATTTTTGGTCATTCAACTCATTTTGACACAAAACTCATTATTTATTCATTATTTCACTTATTTTTTAGACAATAAAATGATTTGAATGTTAACCCAATTGTCATATGGTTTGACTCAAATAACTACTCGCGAGATATCATTAGATTTCATTCAAATATATTATTCAAACTAATAGTAAGTTCCGAATCAAGTAATAAATTCTTCTGCAATGAGTGATAAAAAGCTATTCCAATACTTTCTGACCATTTTCTACGTTCATTACACATCTCTTATGGATATTTATAAAATGGGACCTCATTTAAAAAGAAGATCCACTCTTATTATTCTAAAACTTCGATCTATTCTTCAAATATTGAACTCAGAGATAAATGACATCGATTTGAAGGCTAGAGAAAGCGCTAAACTATACAAGAAATCAATAATTGTCAGAACAAAAGCTGATCCACAACTGCCAAAAGGGATCTCATTAGTGATAAAGTCAACAAATAATCGTTTGCTCCAAATAGGAGCCAATAGTCGCTCCCTTTTTGAGGTTAAGCACAGATACGACAAAGAGAATGATCTGCGACTTGTTATCGAAGTTTGCCATAACTCACGAGTCATTGAAAAGGCAAATGTTGTCGAAGGAGAAATCAGTGGCAAAATTGGACTCAAGAAGACAATCGAATGTGGATCCAATCAAATACACGTTTATTTTGAATGGATATTAGATGAGGACAGTTGTCAAAAACATTTAGATAATCCCCTATTGATATCAAAGTATTTTTCGACTGTGTTACTGGCCTTGGGGTTCGACTACTGGGCTTACTTTAGAACACCCTTCCAAGTGTTGGCAAAACACACAGACATTCAGGTCCGACAACTTATCTACCATTCACTGCACGAAATGGCATTCATTTTAGACAAAACGGAAAAGACATATCAATTGGTGCCACTCTTTAGACTTTATCTCAAAGAGGTTTCTGAGTTCGACGCAAACTACTTCCAGAACTGTATTGTATTCTTCGCTGATATTAACCACTCGGAGAGACTGCAAGTGTTATCTTCTTTCAGACTATTACTCGAAGACGACAGTGATTTGAGCCAAAAGCTAAAGACAATTATGGCCAACAAACTGATCGCATTCATCGATGACTTTGATATGAAACACACCAGGGATCAATTGATTGAATTCTTCATTGATTTGTTGGTCACAAGTGATAATCAAAATGACTCCAAACATCTGTTGAGACAATTTTCCATTTGTGTAAACAAATTGTTCCCAAAAGACATGTCTCTCAATGAAGACACTATCGAAGAGTTAGTCGACAATCAAATCCTAATTATGAACAATATTATCAAACGGATTGCGATTCGGGGATCAGTTGAACTAATGGACATTATTTGCCGACAACTGGTCAGCGATGGCATACTCTCTGACATAAATTACAATAAAATTGAGGAACAAATTGCAGAATAAAATAATAATTTAATTCAAAACAAATTCAGTATTTTATTCAATAAATGAATTGAAATCAAAGACAAAAACTCTTCATTTCTTGGCTTTTGCTTTTTCGCCGCAGGCTTTAGTCTTCGCTTCCGCTCGACGGCCAGCCGAGGCCTTAAGCAGGTGATAGCGGACAATGAAGAACGGAGTTGCGAACGGAATACCAAAGTATATAACAAATTTGATGGCAAGGATTCGGTGGTTTGCGATCTTAAACGGAAGATTCTGAACAAATAATCGTTTAATCAATTCATACATTGAGGTAATTGTCAGACCTGTCCCTTATATGTGACTTCGCTGTGCGACCAACGAACCAATTGTCTCGACTCATATCTATTCTTCAGCACTGAAGACAATTTCTTGAATAACATTTTAATCAATTGATTTGAATTCAATCGTTTGACTCAAATAAAGAGCGTTTGCACTAAAATGCTATTTATAGTGATTTCTCACATATTTTACAGTTTGAGTCATCCATCAAATGCTTGAAAGAATGCATCGAAAACTTTTCAAAAGAGTTATTCAAAATATTTGATTAAAAATTGTATTAAATTTCAAAATATATTAATTTGCGGCCATTTCTATGAGTTAATAGAAAACTATAAGAAATGTATGAAATAAGTAAAACACTTGTAGTCGTTGTTATCATCCAATTAATTGGACAGACTTTACAGTGTAAGTGTCCCAAACAGATTCAGGGCAAAATTTGTGGAGAGTTCCTGAAGTCAGCAGTCAAATCAAATGATGGCTGCAAACCCAGAACTGTTTATTCGTGTGCGGGTGGAGAAGGCGAGGCTTCGGCCACTGAAGTAGAGTCGTGTGGTGACAGTCCCTGTTTCACAAATCAAGATTTAGTCACTGCTCTGGTCGACGCCTACTGTTTCCCAAAATTTCCCTACTTGTTCAATTATGAAAAGCAGAAAGTTGCACTGATGGAAGAAGCGCTCGGCAAATGACCTTTTTTCAACTTTTTGAGACAATATTTTTATTAGACATTTATTTTATAACTAAACAAAAGTTTACAAAAAATGATAATTAATTTCAATTGGTTTATGATTTTCTTCGAAAAATTTAATTACAAATAATCTGATGATTAAAACTGAATGAAAAATTAGAAAACAATAAAATCATTAAATATTTTGATAAAATGTCGAATATTTCCAATAATTTACACTAAATTTCAAAATCTCTATAATTATAATTCTTTCGATAACATCAAAGACTAGTCATTAATAAGAACTTGGGATCAATTGATTTGATCGCAGAACTAATTCTTTTAAACAAATATCATATCACAGATGCCATCAAATAATTGTCACATAAAGTGTAAGACATCGCCGATTGGACTCATAGGTATCGGTGCTCTTCAGCAGTAAAATATTTGGCACAGACTTCTTGACCGTTGATTTCAAAGAATAATAATCAGTATTTTTGATGAAATGACAAATTATTTCTTCAATATTTGACTAACAAGTAAAGAGTCGTTCAAAAAGAGTATGAAATCATTTGCAACCAAACAATCACTTCATAGAAGATAATAATATTAATAATAATAATAATAATAATAATAGGTTCAGTTTCATTTAAGTCGATTGACATCGATTTTCTTGTCCTCTAAATAGATAGGCGTTACGTGCGAGGGCTTGAATGAAGAGTAAGAACTGTTGGGAACGCCTACAACTAGGATATGGTTGGACTTATAGAAAAACCTCCACATAGAGTTGTGATATCCTCGAGGATCTAAATCCCATATTTTGAAACACTTGGCCACTGCCAACCATGTTGAATAGTCTTTAGGGCCCGACATTTTGATAAACACTACATATGTCTGGCCTCTGGTATCGGGTATGAAATTGTGTTCACAAGGACTCTTACTGTGATCCACGACTATGGCTTTGCGAAGCATACCGTGGATTAGTCGCTCGTAATTGTCTTTTTTGAGGCTAACATAAAAAATCAATAATTATTATCAATAATCAACAACTAATTGCAAGTTCTTATACCTGTCCACATCTCTGATTTTGATGTCAGGCATTGTATTGAAGGCGTGTTTCTTGAAGTAAATGTCCTGAAAATATGAGTTCATATTCAGTCCCTGAGAACCGAAGTGATAAGTTCTGGACACGTCTGGGACAATACACTCGCGTTGGCGCCTAATGTCTGGTAATCTCATCCACATATCCCAATCCCATAACTTCTCAGGTGTGGGCCAACTCTGTTCCAACTGTTGTTTATATAACCTTCGGGTCAAAAGCCAACCCAATCCGGGCATTGTTTCTACTCTGTAAAGAAGTGAAGGGTCGGCGCTGGTGTGTTCGTATCCCTGGTCATTCCAGGCACTGATGCAATATATGGACTCGTCTTCGTCTAATAGTCTCATAGTTTGAGAGAAGTATTGAAAAAAGTCTGGAGAAACGTCTAAATCTTCTTCCAATATAATTAGATACTGAGAGTCGGGAAACAAATTGAAAGTCGCGGTTAGACTGGCCTTATAGTGCTGACTGATTCGGCCGTTCCTCACACCGATGGGCGTGTGTTGAATGCCTCGCAAACCAAACAGTTTTGTCACTTCTAACGGCTCTTCGAAATATCCGTCGATGAATACCGTAATCATCGATGGATTGCATCCAACAGAAGATAATAACGACCGCAACATTCGATATAAATAATGCGGTCGATTAGAGGCCACGATAGCCACCGGTACTGATGAGATAGGATTGGACCAGTTGACAGTAGTTGGAAAAGTTAGAGGTGCCGGTTCTGAACAGCTGCAGACGCTTCCATACCCTTCGATATGAGAACAGAAGCTCTTTCGACGGCGATTCTCTTCGCTGTCTTCAGTCCAAGAATTGCATTCACTCTCAGAATATGGAGTCAGTCCTATTTCTACTCTAAGGACAACGGGAGCGCCCCAACTATTAAATTCTGGTGATTTCGAGTAACTCTCGCCATACAGTTGATGTCCCTTTTGTGAAGCCATAGCCCACATATCCCTCCATCCGATTTGTGCGAACCTTTTAGAGCCTAACCTCTTCAACATATCTCTGGTCGATTGTTTCATCTGAAATGTTCCCTCATCTTTGATGGCCATGATTATAATCCTTCCGTCGGAAACCATATTTACAAACAAAGACATGGCTTCGTCCTCATGAGGTGAATACGTGTCAAAAAGGCGCTGAGCCATTACTGAACCGGTCGACTGATGCAAAACAAGTACATGAATTCCACGACCCTTTCCTTCATCCGAGTCGTCCAAAATCTATTCACAAAATAATTATTAAATTCTTTGTTGACTTTATTTAATTCTTACTGTAGTTCCGTCGACAGTGACGGACACTCGTGACTGACTCGAAAGGACTTCGACTTTAAGGAACTTATTAGAGCTCTGCTGTAGTTTTAGAGTATTCGGTCGGACGTCGTTTGCGGTCGAATCGTCAGCTTTTCATAAATTCAAAAAATATTTCAGATATCAAAAGAAGAAAAAATAATTGAAAAATTGATTTTACCATTAATTTTGGATTCATGTCTCAGTCTTTGAGTGGTGTCGACTATGAACAGGATATTTATGATAACAGTCACCATTAAAATGACGAAAAATACAAACTGCGGACAAAAGAGAGAATACGACAAATGAGAAATTGATTAAAATTAGGAAATTATTGACTCAGAAACAACTTTTGATAACTTGTTTATTGTATTACTTCTTTTGAATTGAATCGCTTCAAATAGATATAGAGAACAGAATCGAAATACAGTCTAACCTCTCAGTTGTGAATCTCTGTATTTCTGTTACCCATAGAAGTGTTAAAAACTCGCTGTTGTTAACTCCCAAACCCCCAAACCTCCTGTTATTCCCTGTTATCAGAAATTAATGTGAAAGGTGTAGATTTCTCTCTGTGTCATGTTTTTTGTGAGATTTTCAAATTATTAAAATAAACCCCTTTATAAAAAAATTCAAAACTCAAATAGATCAAATAATAACTATTAAAAATAACTTTTAATCGAGTAAAACTATTACCAAAGTTTCAAATTAAACCTCTGAATTAGTTCTATATAAGAATGTGTGATTATTCCCTGTTGTATACTCTTCATGTTATCAAATGGTTCTAGCTGAAAATTTAGTATACAAGTGTGAGGTTCGACTGTAAGAAAACCGCAAACAAAAGCAGAGAATAAATCGATGGATACAACGGAGGAATCGTTAGAAATCATTAATTAAATGTGTTATGAGTTGCGATGTTTAGACTGTTTGGACATTAGACTCAATGGTCACAAATGGCAATAAAATTATCGGCTCTATTCTTATCTGTTTAGCATTTTGTCAATGAGTCTGCCATTAGTTTTGTGATCCCTTTGCGACCACAAAAACAGTTAATACAAATCGTTTTACATATGTTTGCCATTTGTTGACTGAATGACAAAACATTTCTGAACAGAATATTATTGTTCGCCTATTCTATGAGATAATGATTACAACCATTTGTTCGTCCATTAGATGACCACACAATTGGACTCACAATTGCATACAATTTCTGTTTTCCGTTCAATCATTCTATTTATTCGTTACTAACGATAAGAATATCCCAAATAAAAGACTATTATATAACAAAAATTAAATATATTTCTATTATAGAAGTCTAGACATCGATTGCAATGTTTTCTTTTTCATTAATGTTTTTTCCCCCGAAGGGAACCAACAATATTCTCCATTAAAAAGACAGGCCTTAAAAGGAATAACTGTCCGTTAAATACAGATATGATTGAGTAGATTATTCTCTATATCGAGTTTCTTTCATATTTCAACCGTATGAAGAAACAAAGGTATTTGCTACTTTTTAGAACTTAATGAAACATTTAACTCAAAATTTAGCGGTTTAATAAAATACCAGGTTTATTTATTACCTGGTAATATTCTTGTCATATCATACTCATGTAAGATGATATAAAAAATAATATAAATCAAATAGATGGAAGAAAAATATTCACCAAATGATTGATAACAAGATCATTTTGTGTGGAAAATATTAGTGAATTGGCTCTTTGTTTGATGAATAATAAGAGCCATCAAAAGCTATCGTTTGTCCGATTGATCATTACTTTGAGCTAATAATAGCTAATGGTTCGCGAAATTAGCACTTTTTGAATATAATTTCATAAATAATAGAATTCTGATTAAATTCAAGCTATTATTTGTAACAAATTATTATTATTATTATTATTATTATTATTATTATTTTTCAAACTGCATATTATTAGAACTAATAAAAAGTTATTGACTTAAAACTAGTAACCAGGAGTGAACAAGGGCTTCGAACTTAGGGAGACCAAGGGTAAGATAAAATTCAGGCTGGAAGTAGCGTAAACACAAAAAAAAAATTTACTATTTTCCCTAAAAATTCATTTTGAATCCAGTTAACTTAATCAAGATGGAGGGAAAATGAAGAATCTAGTTTCTCAGCATTTTTGGGAAGTTGAGGGGCCTATGCCTTTTCTGAATTGAGTAGGATTTTTCCAAATAAAAATTCAAACTCAGGGTGATTTCTGAAAAACCCCCTTGCCCACCCTTTGCTCATAACCAAAATATTGATACAAATTTAGTACGAGATTTGTATCGCAACACAAATCAATATTAAATCCTTTCGGATGACAATAAAAATATGATATTATAATAAATAATTGGTTTGAATTTATTAGTGACACAAACAGTGGCCAAAGTGTGCTCGGATTCTCTTTTATATGAACAATAAAAACTTGATTTATTTGACAAACTTTTTTTGCTGTGAGGCCACCAAAAAACAGATAAATTATTATCAAAACTAAGCCATATTTAGCAATAAGCTAATGTCTGTGCTGTTGGCCTGTGCTCTACACTCATATAACCAGGGATTTGTTATGGTAATGGTGTGCCAATAGGTTTACACACAGTATTGGCTCAAATATTTTGCGGATAAATTCTGGTTAAGGCCCTAATGCTGGCCAACTGTCTGATCATTTTAATGACGGTCCAAATCGCACCGCATGTGGAGAGGAAAGCACTGCAAAAACTTCTGACAAATATTATTTAGAGTTAGGAATAGATTTTGATATCTATTTGGAAATAAATGGCATCAAAATTATTACAACACTTTTTGCAGTCAATTATATAAATGAAAAATACTTTCATTTGAAATGAAGACAAAAAAACAATTTTGTATTTCATTTCCGTAAAAGTATTCGTCTATTAATCACAAAACCATACAAATCGTGAATACCATCAAAACTCAGATCCAAAGACTTAATTAACAATAGTTTTAATGGTATTTCATATAAATTATTGATATCACGGGTTATTATTTATGAAAACTTCTCTAAACATTGCAATAGAGTTATGGGAATTGATTTTTCAACTGCCGTTTCTCTCGTATGATAGCCAAGGGGTTAGTTTAGGTGAATCCCATTGGAAAAGCTTACATTTGGGAAGTGATACTCATTAGAGAAAGTCATTAAGCCTTCACTTTCACCATATTTTCGAAAATGTTTGTCCAAAAGAGACATTGTTTGAAAACCTGGTCAAACCAAACAACAATGGTAATATTGGTAATACATACTTGCAAGACCTTCGCGATCATCTTTCTCGGCATAATTGGCGTGAAATAGAACGTTGGACTCGTGCTGATTAAGTTGATGGATGACTGGTGATGGTAGTGGTGGTGATAACTGGATGATCTCCTTCCACTTCCACTTAATGAAGGCAGAGAACGGGCCGGACGTAATGAATACATGACTTAAGTCCTCAAATGATTTGATGTCTTAAATATATATACCGATAGATATTTAACGCTATATAATGAAAATCCTGTCTTCAAATGGAAAGACACAGAATATTCTGTACGAAGAATGGGATTCCTGTCAGTTGTTTGTCAGTCAAACATTCTTTATGTGAATATAATACCCGACGATTAGGACTTCATAGACCAGTTTCGCAAACAGTTGACTGTCATATCTGTAATCATGAATTATTTAATCAATAAAAATCATTTCATACAAAAACCCAATAAAGAAGTCAAATAAAAAAGTGTTTCAATCAATCAAAGCCTCGACTATAACACCAAAACTTATTTATAAATCGCTTTTTGTTTCGCTCACAAGTCGTCAATAAATCAATTCATACATTGATTTCGTTTTTGATAAATGATTTGACCGTCAATTTAGATTTGATTTAAATTTAAGCTATTTGATTGTCAACTAGTTAAAGTCACTTTAAATACTCATTGAACTGTTGTTTTTATTTAAGCTTACTTATCTATTCAAATTACAGTTCATCAAATAATCCAAAGAATCTCAGGTTTCGTTGAACTGATATTTGAACTGCATTTGATTAAATCAAACTAGGATTGATTATAAACATGCTCTTTTGATTCAATTATGATTTACAAATGAAAAGGTGTTTGATTATACCAGTTTTTAACAAAAAAATTCCCTCCAATAAAATATTGTGATTTCTTACTTTTGTGTTTATTTTGAACTAATAATCAAATAAATACACATTTTGTTCAAAAA
>JAQGCS010000716.1:0-19009 GCA_034702105.1 Fuscozetes fuscipes
AGAAATTTCTTAAGAAATTTCTTTATAAATTTGGAGAAATTTCTTGCCTTATTTTCAAATTTCGAGAAATTTTTAAATACTACTTGATATCGAGTGCTTGTGCCAAAGGTTTTCTTCGATTAACAAATAATTTGATCAAGTTGATTTATATTTATAAACAAAAAGAGCACTTCTAAACACTGTGAGACCGATACTTATGTAATATCTGGTAAATAGTTTGAGTTATGAGACAAACATTAGAACAGATTGTCTCTGAATAAACAATGCAATCAAATGAAAATCAAGTACTTTTTCAAATTGATTTGCAGACAAAGACTTTAATGGTCTTAAAGAGCATGCAACATTTAATGAAACAATTTGTATTTTAATTTCAATTCAAAAATTTATTATTAATTTATTCATAGCATCAAAAAGAGCATAAGATTTATGAGACATTAAAATAATTAACACATATTCTGAGTTTAATCCTTTCAACTGTTGTTTCGAATACAAAACTCATTAAAACAAATTATCTCTATTTTGCATTTAATCATAAAAATAAAAATACTTTTATTCAGTGCTCTTTCAAACTTAGCAGCCGTTTGTTTCAGTCAAACATCATTTTTAAGGTTAATATTCAACAGTATATTAAAGTATATTAAAACAAAACAATTAAAATCTGAACAAAAAACAAAATTAAAAAAATCACTTAAAATAACTGAATAATGAATTTAATCTGATTTCTACAAAGAATGACCTTATTATCAGTCAAACTTGGATACAATGGGTGAGTGTGAGCCCGTATTTATCACTTAATTTCTATTTAATGGTCAATTGTTATGGATCTCCTCCAATCACATCCATTTTACCCTTCACTTCAAGACAAAAGTATTCAAAAATTTTGTTCTTTGCATGATTCAAGTTTGCATGATACATTCAAACGGCGATCAATTCTTTTACTCCGTGCAATTATCATTAATTTATTAAATATTACGTATATTTACGCAACAATTCATTCATATCTGAAAAGTAAATAAAATGATGCGATTGTGTGGACCAACAAAACACCAGATTTTAATTTTAAGCCTAAATATAATTATTTTTTCTAAATAAATGGATTCGTAGATAAAATTGGTTTAGTACCGTTTGGCCGAATCTCATTTGGCGAATCACTATTATACAGAAATTTCATTTCAAAATTTTTATAATCAGGCATATTCAAGTAGATAAAGGTAGGGTACCAAAATCATTCCTCAAATATTGGAGGACTCAAATATAGTTAGGTGTCAAATTAGGTATGACTGCATAAAGATGTCAGTTTGCCTTAATTTTTTTAATGATGTTTAACTTCATTTGATTGTTCTGAATTCAGTTTGAATAGAGTATCTGGGATTTTTTGGATAGGGTTATGTCTAGCCACTAAAACTCATGGGGGTTTGCTAATATTTTCTAAATTAGGGGCTTTGGTCTAGTTCTATTATATATGCTTGATAATACTAGGTATTTTCTAACAGGTTAAAGATTTACTTTTCTTGTAATTTCAATTGTGTCGCAAAGTGACACAAAAGTTAATTTGGAGTTTAGCACAGAAAGACTGGTGAAAGGAACATTCGCCAAATGGGAGGATATCGATAAAATTTGCGTCTTTTCTATTATTAATCCCATTATATTTGACTTCTAAAGAAATCTCAGTTTTATTAAACGTCTTAATATCGAGCATTAAAAAAGAGTTTCAGTGAAGTAGAGGGCAGACAATTGTAGGGCTAATGGCATAACAACTTAATCCTATTATAAACACATTTGAACTTCAAGAAGAGATAATTTACTTTTTTCTTGCCTTATATGGAACCTATTGTTAGGGAAATTATATAAAGGAATAAAAAAGTTAATAACTGTTAGAGCTTTGCAGAGTAGACAAAATAGACTTGCCAGATTATTAACCTTCGTATCAGACGTATTCATTGGCACGATATATGCGTTGACCATTTAATTGCATGATATGACTGTTCCCATATAACTTTTAAACAAGCTTTGGATCAAATTAATAGACGCTATATCTATAGCCAAAAGTTATTTTCTTCTCTCAACTCACCCAAGGATATGCCGAAATCCTTGTTTATTCTTGTTATTATTAGTAGTACTTTCTCGCTCTCTCTTTCTGAATTGAAAATTGCTTTAAAAATATCTTCAACAATGAATTTCACAATTTTCAAAAATTTTGAAAGAGAGTGGGTGGCCCCGAACGAAGTCATATCTATTTCATATATATATATTCCATTTCATAGATGTAGTGAAAAACATGGAAAAAACATATTCTGCTCATAAAATGTGCTCATATTTTAATATAATGTATAACAGTATAAACTCACTTTAGGCATTCTCAGTTGAGGAAAATTGCTAGACCCCGGTTGTTCCTATAGGAGCCCTTATAAGCCATTCACTTGAGGCAATTCGATAAAGGTGAAAATTTGATATATAAGCAATAAATTTTCAATCCACATACAGTATAAATTGCATTCATTTGAAACAAATTTACTGAATTATTTGATGTTAAGTATTATTAAAAGTCTGTTAATTTGATAACAATTCATTTTTAATTATTGTTATTTTAAACGAAATTAGCTGATTTTATTGCCATTGAAGTGAGAACTATGCTTAATTTAAACAAGTGACTTTCATCAGCCACCTGGTTAATGGCAACGAATTTTTAAACGATTGCTCAAAGTGAGTTTGTACTGTAGTTTTAAAGGTCTCCTCCTTTAAGTCAATGATAAGTATAATAATTATAATGAGAACTTCCGCTTCGTTTGTCTCATATGAATCTAAAATTGTCTGCAATTTAATGTTTTTTACTTTTTATTTCAATATAAACGACTTTATATTTTTCGACAAAAATATTTCATAATTCTGTGAAAAACGCTTTAAGTAACAAAATATTTGCAATTATATAATTTTTATATAATTTCATACAATTAAGGAAAACAATAGAAAATATAAGTCTTCAAAATAATATTCTTTGCAACACTTTTATGCGATTATATAACTTTTACATTGAATTTAATCGCTTCAGAAATGTTTGAAAATAATTTAAGAATTTGTGATCATAGAGAGGAAAACACCTTTTTTTTAGGTATTTGTTGTCTCGAAGGCATTACGGAAATAATTACAATATGGGAATAACTCATCCCGATTATTCTTATATCCAGTGTTTGGGGCCAAAGCTAAGGGACTGTAATTTAATATAAGGAAGCTTTCAATTGTCAATTAATTTATTTGTGTGTCTGAGTCTGTCGTGATTTGAAGTTAATTACATTCAAATCATGACTGCATTACTGAACAAGTTTTTCGCCCAAACATATTCTGTACCCCATATTCGTATACACTGTATATATTGATTACCATATGATTCAAAATTATTAATTGCTTTTTACTTTTGATGATATCCAATACAGACATAAATAAATTTTCGAATTTGTTATTTAATGCCAGGATTAACAAGATTCTTCATAACGCTTTGAAAGCAACAATTTTTCAAAAGTAGTAGAGTTTTGATGAATTTTTTCCTCGAGTTATGTGAGGATTGGTTAAGAGTTTTGTTATTTTTAAAAATGTATTATTGTGAGTAATATTTTACACCTTGGTATTTCCTGATTTATAAACATCTTTCGTAGCATTCAATGCAATGCAATGAATAGGTTTCCCTTTAAATAAGTGTTAAATTAAATACTCGAAGCCATACCTGAATTCCACAATAAGTAATAGCTTTGGGGCTCAACTATTGGATAACCTTTTGTATTGATTTTCATTGTCATCCTTATGAGGAAAATGCAATAAATTAATTAAAAACACGCATTAATTAAAATTTAAGCGCAAAATAAAAAGTTTTACTTTAATTAGAAAAACAAAAAATTATTTATTTTCAGAGCCATAAGTGCTTAAGGATTAAACACATTTTGCAGTTATTGATAAGACAGGTATTTCATAATTTTTTCTTCAATGTTCAATTTTTTTTAATTACTCAGAAACTGTTTTAAAAGAACCAGATCTGCCTCAAAGTGTGTACGGAAATTTTAATGAATTTCAAGTGAATAGACACAAAACTAATTGATGATGGTAAAACACTGATTGCTCACACGGATCACTTGATCCCGTTTTTGCAAAATGTAATTCTTTGCAAAACAATAATAATTAAAGGACTGGATTGTGTGCAAAACAAAAACAATTATGAGTTTCTCGGTTGGAATTATATTTCAATTTTGAGCTCCGACTGTGAAAATTAGTGCACAGAATAATATATTTTATAAGCGATTAGTTGAACTCAAATCCATTTCCCTTGTAATCAATTGTATCGAAATTGTGTTATATATTGTGTTTAATCCCAAAGAATTGAATAATATTTACCCCAAAAAGCGAATCATAGAAATAAAACATAATTTTTATCATTACTTTTACTCAATGGACAAAAATTTTGAGCAAACTCCTATTCGGGTAACTTTGACCCTAATAAATTCTAATAAATTCTCATTAAATTGTGTGTAAAATTTCATTTTTCTCCACACTTTTGTATGAATACAACAAAAATCTAAATACAAAGAGTTTTGTCTTATTTTTTAATTGAAAATTTTGTTTGAAAGTGTGAATAATCATTCAATAATAGCCTCTTTTTGATGAATGTTTCCAAAAACCTTATTTGCGGCCAAAAACATAATGCATTAAATTTAGTGTAAAATATCACGATTTTTATGCAAAAACTGATAAATTCTTTCAGTTTTGGATGAGCTTAATATTAATCTCTTTATTTAATCTATAGATTATATAGAGAGGCGGGAATTCAAATTCAAATTAACCCCAATTACCATCTGATTCGTATAAATCTAATTCAATAGCGATTTCCTAAATATTTATTTTTAAAGAAACCTTTTGAATGTCTTTAGAGTCAGGACTTATAAGGCCTTAACGGTATTAAAATTAGCTCTAATGTAAGGCCTGTTGCAAGGCTTAATTGCCACACTTTTATCGGCAATTATTTACAATCCGATCTAAAAATACAATTACATTGTGAGCACTATTCGCTCATTCATTACAATTATATTCTGTGTAATAAAAATTTGATACAAAAAAAACACAATAAATAATTATAATGACGAGAATCAAAATCAGCCTTAATTTGTATGAAACACATAACGAGGGATAACGAGACTAAATAAATAGGAAGTCTATTCCGCACATGAATTTCGGAACCATTATTTAATTCTGTGTTTATGTGAGAATAAGTCAATTTCAAATTATGGTCTCTCTCTCTCTCTCTCTCTCTCTCTCTCTTTCTCTCTCTCTCTCTCGGAATTTTCGTCACACAATTTACTGCATTATCACGATTTACACTTTTGTTTTATTATTTATGCAATTAATGTTATTTGTATTATTATTGGTCAGATCCGAGCACAGGTTGTATTTATGGAAATAATGAAAACACATTTTTAGACTGATTTGTAAAATGTTATAAATAAATTCATTTTTATCTTAATAGTAATCAGACTTTTGGGCAAAACTTATCGTTTAAAATACTAAATCAGACAAACTTTGGGATAAAATGATAATAATTATAAAACTAAATGAATAAAAAATCAGATTATATAACGACTTAAGTATGACTCAAAAATAGAATTTCACACATTTTATTAACACTACAACTCCTAACATATTTTAGCAACTTAGATTCACAACATGGTTTATTCTGCCACAGCATATTTATCTCAGAAAATAATATAATAGTTTAAAACTGTAATATCTAGCATATTGCTGGAATCCAGTCTTTGCTTATACGGGATACTTATGACATGTCCTAACAGTTTATGTAATTATATGAAAAGTTGAAATTTGATTTTATTTCAATTATTTTATGAATTTTTAATACAAGAAATAAAATGTGATAAAAGTCAAGAAATGATAAAATCAAATTCATAATGCTTTAATTGTAATTAACATGTTTCTGTTGCAAGTATCTGATAGTTTATGTGCCAACTTGAGTATTTAAGTGTTAATTGGCAAAACTGGTCGCAAAGAAAAAAAATAATTAATCACTTTTGCGAATAAAGTTAAATATTTAAAATATCAGATGATTTCAATTATATAGAACTTTCAATTCATTCAATCCATTAAAACATTATCTCAAACATCATTTTTTGTTTGAATCGAATAACATATGAAAAGCCTCTCAATAATAATAATAATCTCGAGAAATATTTTTATAAAATTGATGATCAGGTTTAGTGAGAATTATATTTAACTTTTTTTCTTTCCCAACGATTTTGCATTTACTCTGACCATAATAACTTTCATAAGGGGTTTGTATCGAAGTATTGAGAAAAAATATTTTATAAATAAACTGCTTGTCATATATCGGAAGTAATACATTCCAGTTTAATATCAGATCTTCGTTTGTTATTATGGTTTAGCCATTCATTTATTCTTTGCTTCATTTTTTCATTTGCGATATTGAAGAACAGGTCTTCAGGTCTTGACTTAGCACTAAACCAAATATACTCTGATTTATGCTTCACTTCTAAACAATGGCCAAAATAATAACTTATTTGCCCACAAATGAGACTATTATTGCTATTATTGTTAGACTTTTTGAAAATATTTTTTGTTGTCGACTTCATGCACACAAGAAGACACTGATTTACGACCAATTGATCTTATCCTACAGAAATCTGATTGTCAGACTCAGACTAGTTGACTAACAGCACAATTGTATTATTTGTGCGAATTAGTCGTTGTTTTTTCAATAAATTTTCACTCATTCCAAGTTCGTGAGAAAAGAAAAAGCAAGAATATTTTAATTGAATAGTTCTTTTTCTTCTTTTAATGAGTTTTTTCATAAGATTTGATCAAAATTTTATTTGAACAAAGTTTTAATGAACTTTTTCAAAACAACTTCACTGAAGTAAGTTTTCGAACAAATTTTTGATTTTAGTTTAAATATTTGTGACATTTTTTTTATTAGTATTAATTGAAAGCAAACTCTCTGATAATTGAATTGAATGTATGACAAAATTTCTAAACCAATAATATCATAGAAATTCAATAAAAAAATTTTGCTGAAAAATATTTTTTGTCTCAAAAAAAGTTGAGCAAAAAAATGCTGTCAATTATATAAATTGAAATAATGACAGTTTCCTCCTTCGATAATACAAGCAGGATTATTTGTCAGATTGATCCCTTTTCGACAGATATTCGATGCGTTAATTAATATTCGTTTTATTCTCCAGTTTATTGGTATCGCAGTTTTGAAAGCAATTGTGAAATAGCGGTATATTTATTGATAAAACGTTACCATAAAGTGATTTCAAACTGATATAACAAAACAATATTTCATTTCTTGTCGTTTATGACAGAATTGTCATTAAATTGTGTGAAGAAATGTTGAGCTCAGTTCGAAAATCTTGTCGAATAAATTTTAAGCAATAAAAGGGTTAATAAATTTGATTTAACCCGACTTCAGAATTAATTACAATTATTGAACCAACAGTTCTTTAATCGTTTGCCTTCGTTATTGAAATTAGCGATAATTTGATAGATAATTATCAAGTCAAGATTTCAATAGTGTTTTCAGTGATGATTTATTCAATTCAAGGAAAAAATAAAATTATTTAAATTGCATAATAATTTTCTGAAGAATTTCCGTATTTAGTGAATATGAAATTAATTTGAATTCAAGCCATAACTGAATGCATTGAAGTGAAGACGTTCTTGAATTATCAAAAATTCATTCTTAGATAAAAATTGTCAAATGTCTGGCCATTGAAATACCATTTCCTCAAAAGCTATTCATTGTTTGCTCTTTCAAGAATATCACGAAAATAGGAACAATTAGTATTTGGGAATACTTTTAAACTCTTGGTTTAATTACTTTTTTCCTTCCATATAATTATGAATTTCTAGAAAATGAATAATTTGATTGTATTCGCGTATTACAAAAGAATGAGTTTTGTTTTGAGAAAATTCTTAACAATAATAAATGATTTTGTGATAAACACTACTTTGATATTAAGTGTAAATTTTATTCTTCATAATATGAAGTGACTCCTGTGTGCTGTGCTTTAAAAATAGTGAGACCTGTACTGACCATAATTATGATAGTTTACGAGTGAGAGAACCATCTAATAGTTGAGTCGGTGTTTAAACTTTTCTCTTCTGTATTATTAGCCAAATATAAGTTACATAAGTCTAGAGAGAATCGGATGAATGTCTTTCCTTATGTGTGAGAGAAGTCAACGCAATGAGTGTGTCATGAATTGAATGTGAAGTCAGAATGTCATAGATAAAAGAGAACAAGGCATATATTGTGGCCAATCATTTTTCTTCTCATTTTTCTATTATTTGTCTCATGGCTGTCGACTGAGCTCAAGGTTAGCAAACTGTTATCCATTCATATAATAGAGTAGTCTTAAAATCATTACATGTGAGAAATCGAGAGAAAAGGTAACGCTCTGTTCAACATCTCAGCCATGCATTCAAATAAGTTTTCTCTCATCAAATCCCAGAGAACTGTATTTGAGACTTACAGCAAAAGAGTCTCTGATTATTTAAAAAGTGTTGTTCCGCGTCTATGACTCACATATGAAAGTGAAATCACATTTACTTTTTTTGTTCTTTAAATTCTTTGTCTCATTCTTTGTGTAAATAGAATTTAAGCGAAACCAGAGATAGCCAAGCTCTTCGACTTCAGGGGAGGGGCTTTCCGAATTTTTTCTAGGGGACTATCCTACATAGGGTATTGACGAAAGTCTCCACTTTTCACTAAATTGATGTAAATTCGGTTTAAATCCGGTTTCGGAGACTATTTTCCGCCAAAATAACGAAAAAGAGAATTTTCAAAAGAGGAATGTTAGAGCGAAGCTAGGGGGTTTGCCAACTTTTTTTTAAGTACGGGAGTTTTGGGCTATCTATCTTTGAGCGAAACATGCAAGTAATAAGTTCAAATACCAAAAATGAATTGCTCGCTGAAATTCAAGTCAACAAAAAATCATATTTAGGACAATAGAGTACTGGCATTAAGTTTAAGACTTCTATTCATAGATTAGATAACAGAATGAGAAAAATATAATTTCATTGCTTTCAATTCATCCGATTATTATTACTTCTATTTTTCAATCAAACGGAACCATATATTTAAACAAATATTTTTTGTTAGCAAAGAAGAAAAAGTTATTATATTTGTTGCAAATATGCGACAAAACATCAATTTTCATGCGAACAATCATTTTTGAAAAGTTTTAATCGTTAGTCAAACAAACTTTTATATTCACTTTTCGCTTATCTTTTATGCAATATTCAGATTAAATAGAAGTTTATATTAATTATGACATTCAATACAAAGTCTAGAATTTGATATACGTTTGAGGTCACAAATACTCATTGTGTTTGAATTTCAAGCAAAACCTCGTTATTGTATAAGCCAGGGGTGGCCAAGTTCGACGGGTCTAGAGTGGGGGGTTTAGACGGATGAAGACCAAAAATTTCTAGGGGGATATACCTGTAATGTTAAATTTTGGCAAAATTTTAGAGGGGGTAAGATCTACCCCTTTCCCTTGGCCATCCCTGGTATAAGCAATATAAGCAAGGTACAGCATGATTTTTTGTCAATTTTTTTAAAACTTTTTACAAAATATTTGCCAAAAATTGATTCAAGAGATAAACGAATTGAAAACATTGAATGGATTTCGATATGAGCTAAACGTCTAATAATAGTGAATGTGATGTAAATTATAATTTTGATGGATTCTCACGAGTTTTCATTAGTGTTTTGATTTGTTTGTTTTGCTGCCCACATAATATACCTGTGCTTTCAATGCTATACGCGAGTACTGGTTGAGAGCCATCTATTCGTATTATCTCTCGAAGTGCTGACGATTTTAAATAATTTTTATCTCTTTCTCCGTTCAGTTCTTGTGCTCCAAATCAGGTTTTGGTTTGTGTTTCGAGAAATCTTTAACAACCACTCAGACGTTAGTTAGTTGTTAAGCGGCAGAGCCTACACCATCACCAGACTACCTGTGCTCTTCGCAAAACTCGTAGAGTTGAGTCCAGTCTGATTGTTGAGAAGACAGAGCAGACTAACTGCTTCTCATATACCTCAACAAAAACTATAATAAAGTATTTGCAAATCTTATGCGAATCAAAAGTTTTTAATGCTCAGCACAGGTATCAGAGGAACAAGAAAAAAACTTGCGTTCAGTTACACAACTTTTCTCGCATTTGATTCTATGTATGTGTTTGAAGAGTCCAATGCCTGTGCTGTGCTGTGTATGTGACTTGCACAGCCTTTTGGCACTGGCACTTTGGCACTGCACAACTGTTGCAGAACACAACAAAACTGAGTGCAACTCCAATATGGCTGTGAATGCGTTGACTCTCAATTGAATGCTTGGACTCAACACTTGTGTTCACTTCTGGCAAAAGTTCTCCAAAAGTTTTTTTTTGTATTAACTTTACGTTTATTACTTTGAGTTCAGTTCAGTTCACACACTCTTTTGGACGCATCCGATGTCTTAACAAAAAGATCATTTGATTGTATTTTTGTCAATCTATTTGTGTTTTTAATATAATTTATATCCAAATATTTAATTGAATTTATTTAATGTTTTGTTTTGTTATGTTTTGAGTGTTTTATGTGTTGTTAAGCAGTGCTTCAAATAAACGCTTCAATGAATCAGTTCTGCAAAAAATGTCAAAACAATTGAATTAACAAATATTTTGCGACAATTTTTTGGATATTTTTTCATTCATTTTATATTAATTAGTGTTGTCTTCAAAACAGAAATCAGTTTATGTGACAAACATTTGAATTGAAGGCCAAAACAAGACATTAGTTTTTGTTGGATGTGTTAATCAATTCAGACATTTATTTGATTAATGATCTGAAGATAATTTGTCACACAATTGGTTGAAATGTTTACTAATATTTATAATTAGTGTACAATATATTAGTGAAGACAACCACTGAAGTAATGCTTCGATTCTTTTCCAAACGTTTTCGGAACAGACGTGATATCAATCGTCAAAACGATGGCAACCGATCGACACAAACACAGTCACAGCCGTTGGCCAACAGTCAGAACAGTCAACAGTTGCCAACAAATCTCAAACACTATCTTCACTGCAAAGTATTGCTTTTGGACGGAAACGACATCTCTTTATTTATGCCGAAGAAGTCTTTGGGCGGCGAACTCTTCGACGAGTTGTGCGACAAAATATCGCTCACCGTTGAGAACGACTACTTCGGCCTCCAATACACGGACACCAATTCACAGTCTCATTGGTTGGATTACACCAAAGAGATCAGAAAACAAGTCAGAATCGGTCCGCCCTTTACTTTCCGATTAAGAGTCAAATTCTATTCGTCTGATCCGAACACTCTTAAAGATGAGTTCACCCGATATTTATTTTTCCTTCAGGTAATGGTTTTTGACACTTAAACTACGTAAGAGTACTAACCATTATTTGAATTTATTTTGGATCAGTTAAAACAAGACATCCAAACGTGTCGTCTGCCGTGCACCACAGAAGTTAGCGCTCAACTCTCGGCTCTGGCCTTACAGTCAGAGTTGGGTGACTTCGACGAGTCTGAGCACGACGTGGCCCTCATATCTGAGTTTCGTTTTGTTCCGAATCAAACCGACGAACTCGAGGCTCAAATTTTGGAAGAATGGAAAGCCCTCAAACCCAGTCCAGTTATCAATACGTCGAATCGAGATTCGAAACCATTGATCGCGGCTTCAATGGATTCGGCGACCGCTGAAGCAAATTATTTGAATAAAGCAAAATGGCTCGAAATGTATGGCGTAGACATGCATACAGTCCTCGGTATGTCTTACCTTTCGCTAATTGTAATCACATTCTGAGCCCAACTCATGTATTATTCAATTACAGGAAAAGACGGAAACGAATACAGTTTGGGTCTGACTCCAACAGGTATTCTTGTGTTTGAGGGGAAGAGCAAAATTGGGCTTTTCTTTTGGCCCAAAATAACTCGCCTCGACTTTAAGGGCAAGAAATTGACTTTAGTTGTGGTCGAAGACGACGACGAGGGCAGAGAACAGGAACACACTTTCGTTTTCAGACTCGTATGCCTTAACTCTTATCAGTTTTGCAAATATTTTTATTTGAATTAAAATATTTGATTAATTTTTATCGCACAGCACACGTCAAAAACAAGCAAACATTTGTGGAAGTGTGCCATAGAGCACCACACCTTCTTCAGACTAAAAACGCCTGTCCACACAGCCGGTAAACAGAGACAGAACTTTGTCAGAATGGGCTCAAGGTTTAGGTATTCGGGCCGAACAGAATTTCAAACTCAAATTCAGCAGCAAAGAGCCGCTCAGTTAGCAAATCAGCGCAAATTCGAGCGAAGGCCGTCTCAAAGGTATACCAGTCGGCGGTCAACAGTCCATCAAAGCTCTAGAAATAAGGCATCAAATGATGCGACAAAACCGAAACCAACGGTCAGTACGTCTACGACAAGTGCTACCACTACCACAACAACACCTCGTCCAAAGAGTATACCAGTCATTCCACCCACTCCTCCAACAGCTCAAACATCCGTAACTTCGTCCACAGCTGAAGAGAGATTAGATAATTTAATTAAGTCGTTGACCAAAGGAGAGACGACTCCAACTCCTAATGAATTGGTATCGACACCACCCATTCCAGAGCCTGTGAAGGGCTCGACATCAACGCCAAAGGCTTCCCCTACCATCGATGAGATGGAAGATACCGTTTCGAAGCTCAAGAATATTGATTCGGTTTCAAACGCTTCTTCGCATTCAACCAAATCCTCGCAAATGAACGGCAAGACTTCGAGTAATAAGACTTGTATTGTTCCGGCAAATAGTGCTTCGTCTGCGAGTGGGATACAAACAATAGTTGTCGGTCCCAGTATTATAGTGCCAAACAATCAAACGAATGTCGTGTCCAAACCTAAGGCAGCCATTCCTGACATGAAATGCAATATATTGAAGGCTAAAGAAGCGAATCTACAGCAGCAGCAGCTCAAAGCCAAGTCTGTATGCGGCACATGTAATACCACTTCTCACGAAGATTCGACTCTTACCACCAGTCCTGTTGCCTCTTCCGCACCGATAGTGACAATAACCAATGGTCACAATCACAGCCATATTCGGAACGAACATAAAACCATTGACGACAGGATTGATGACAGCGAAGACACAGATGATGACAACGTTCCACTCCTGGGCGTTGAAGACACCAATAATATTACTGTAATTCCTGTCAATAACGGCATTTGTGCCACTAATGGTGTCCTTTCCAATGGTATTAACTCTAACTGTGATTCCAACAAAAATATCATCAAAAGTGAAGTCAAAGACAAAGAGAATAAAGAAAATAATGGTAATAATGCTGAGCCCGACATCGATGGCGACCTAATAGTGGAGACGTCATTTGCCTGTGCCAATCCTGTCACCAGATCCGTGTCCACTGTCACCAACAAAAACGCTAAAGAAAAAGACACCAAAGATATGGTCAAAGATCATGTGGTGAGTGCCCGAAGAACCACTTCTATGAACTCAATGCAGTCCCGAAGAACTGTTATGACAACTGAGTTATAATAACTAATAATTAATTTAATGGACTCTAAAAATTTCTGATAATTAATTTGATTCTTAAAATGACCGGTAGTTTCGCATTCCATTAGTATTTATATTATTATTACTTTTGAAAATGATTTCCATTTTTTACTGAGTATTTATCAAAAGCTTTTACCCAATATTTTACACAAATTTCTAATAATTTTGATAATTAGAGCTTATCTTATGGTAACGCCATATAACCAGTGGTACCCAAAGAATCTTTATCCTGAAAATTGATCATGTTCATATTAAACTTAGCGAAAGTTCAGTATTTTTTTTTGGTAAAATTTGAAGTCTGGTCTTTGTTCTCTTTGTGTCAACCCTTTGCATCATTTGAAGTGAGAGTGGGTTATTCTCTGAGGTCCAAAGCCAGCAGACATACGATGCGATTAAAAGTCTGTCCATTAATTTTTGTTCAGTTTTTGGCATTTTATTGATTTGAATTCAAACAAAAATCAATTTTAATTTATTCAGATTTGACTCAAATTTTAATTTAAAATTCATTTAAAAGTGATTTTTAGTGTTATTCTCATTCGTTTTATTAGTTTTCTTTCTGTTTCTATGCATTTGAAAACTCTTTTTGTTGTTTAAAACGTTTTCATAAATTACTAGTTCTTTAAATTAAAGTCTTATTTATTTTCATAAAACTATTGAACAGTAATTAAGTGATTTTACAGACAAATGCGTTACAAATTTCAATATTAATATTTAAATATTGTTTTACATTCTGAGTACTTCTATCTCTCTTTGGTCACCACTAACGCAATGTTACGGCAAATGGTTTACAATTATTATGACGAAAATTGTATCAATTTTTCAATCTCTTAAGTCGATTATGTAATTATAGAAATTATATATTTATAACAATTAATTGTATTATTTTTTGGTTAATTATTTTGAAAAATCTTTCCTTTTTTGAATATTTTTATTTTAATGACTTTTTTGAGTTTCGAATATTAATAAAGAAATTTTTGCGCAGAAAATGTGTTTTTCCTCATATTTTTGAATATACATATAATGTCATTCAATACCATCTTTGAGAGAATTATCTGTATTTCAATGTTTTTCATGTGATTTATTAGTTTTCTACTCATAAAGCAATTAATCTGAAACTTAAGTAATTTTTGCAATACTTTTATCAGATTTTTATCCCAAGTCTTACTTAATTATGATTGCAGTAAATGACAGCTCATTATATTCATTACATTTTTATTTTTTCCTTCACTTTTTTTTATGCAAAATATTGAAAATTTCAATGAAATTATGATTCAAATGGTTGAAATGAGTCATTTTTTGCCAATTGTGAGTTTCGATTACAACTTGAGGGTAGAGTCGCATATTTTTTATCAAATGATTTTTATTTAACGTATTGAATATCATTCGTTAATTTTCTGACGAATTTTGAAACAAAATATCTTTTTATTTATTAATCAAAAATGTTTATTAAAAAAATTTAAAACATTTGGAGTTTATCTCTGAAAACATTTTGATATTTTAATTTGTTTGAAGATCGCTTCGTTTGATTAAATATTTGTCGAATAGGAGTTTGGGGGCTAAGAATCAATGCAATGTAATGTTGAGACTGTAATTCTTGTGCTACTTATATAACCTGAGCATTTTTTGAGCATTTTTTCGTTAATTCTATATTTTATTTGCGATCCGTCCGAATAGTCTTTAAAAAGTTGATAAACTGGTTCTTACAGTTAGCTGTCATCAAATTCAGGTCAAACCAGAACTGGAATGTGCAAGAATAACGCTCTGTTCACATCACTCCGCCTCACACTAAAAATATTCTTATTGTTTGCAACCAAGATAATATAAATTATTCTGAATGTCAGTAATTTAAACAATATTTTAAAATTGACTGTTTTTGGCACAAATGACGAGAAAATGACAATTTTTATGGAAATTTCCTTGACAATTCAAGTCGATTAATTTACTACCAATTCATCTTAGTTGAGCAAGGTTTCTGACAACAATTTTAACGAATTATTGCACTGCAATATTCAAAGTAAGGCTAAAAGGAATCTAGAACAGTCTTAATTTACTGCATGATACCCTGCGTATATGCAATTCGAGTGAATATTGGTTTAACGAAATTCAAAACCATTTTTTGCCTGAGTTTACGATTGTGTTTACATCGGTAGTGGATTTGATGGCTGTCACGAGTGTTAACCGAATTTAATAGGTCTGCCATAAGTCTGTATTTAAATGAGTAAAACACCAGAAAAAGAATACAAAATAAATCAACGAATTCACTCACATTATAATTATCGGCAAATTTTGCAAGTTTTGTGGCGACAACTTATCACTTCTTTTGAGTAAATAATTAATGTTTTCAAATGTTTCATACGGTTTGCGAATTTAGTTCAAAAGTGATTTACATATAAATATTTTTCATAGAAACCCAATTCTGGAGACTATTCTGTATTTCTTTTCTCATTCATTCTATTATTGATATCTAAATAAGTGTAAAAATAACCAGAATTTAGTCCAAAAACATTAATATTCTTAAAGTGAATTCTTTTTGGAAAACTTTTCGATGCATTCAATTGTGTGTTATCTCGAATTTAATGTCTATTTCATTGAAATTTTTATATCAAAAGGAAATGACTCTTAAACTCAATTGAATTTAAATCTCGAATATAATGAAGTAAAATGATATTACATTTAATGTTTAATTCATTAGAATTTAGACTATAATTACATTTTATTATGCAATCAATTTATGCAAATTCTTAACCCAAACGTTATATCAATCCCACAATGAATCGACTTTTTATTCAATTATTAATTTTCAATTGCATTATAGTTTTATTTTAAAATCATTTGTTGTAAGTGCTGTCCTATTAATCATATGTGTGGCACAAAAATACAAATAACAGCATTAAAACAATGAACAGAATACGTAATACATTTGAATCACTCATGAGATTTGATTTTAATTACAAACATTTTGTTACAAAATTACAAAATTTATTTATCTTTTCAATTATATTGAAAATTACAGAAAAGTGTAGGCTTTTAGTCAAATGGATTCACTTTTATTTCAATAATTAAGTATTGCATTAATTCTTACATTTATTTTAATGCATTTAATAAAAAAAGAAGTTCTAATCCATTATAATCTGTGTTTATAGTATGAAAAAATGCTTATTTGTATTCATTTGGAAATCAAAAACATTTCTCAACTGAATAATTATTTAATTCCTTCTCGTTTTGGGTTTCTTCCAATTCTTGCCGAAAATGAAAGTGAACTCAATTTTAAATTGAAATATAATAAACGGTTTCGGTTTTATTCATACGAAGAGTGCAGACAATTCTGTTTTCCTTTTATTTCTCTTTCATGTCATATAAAACACATAAAAAATTGTTTGATTAATGTTTACATCAATTGAATAAATATTTTCTCATTCATTCATACAAACAAAAACACTATTAGACTTAAACATCAAATAAAGTTTGTTTTACCTTATATTTCAGTAAACGGTTAGTAACGCAACTGAACCAATCAATTAAAAGCGGCCACAATAGTGCCATAATGCAACACAAATGCATGGATCAGCTCTTCCAACCATATCTTCAAAGTTCATTCAAACTAAAAGTCAGAGAGTAAGCGATAATTCAGTTATTTTCAGAATGAGATTCATTCGAATTGAAATAATCCAAAAATAAAACACATAAATACACATAAAAATAGGAAATAAACAAAACTATTAAGTTTCGCATTTATTTGTGTGAAATGTGTCAAAACCAGAACGGACTTGCTTATTAAATAAACTTCACTCATGGTAATAATTCTATCAAGGGTACATTAAAGCTGAAGAACAGTTGCCTATTATGGTCATTTGATGAGAATTTCGACATTCACTTCAATTAAAAGATTTTCGTAATTCTGTTGATTCTATTTATTTCTCAAAGTTTGCGATAAACGCAATGTTTATGTCTAATGCTTTTGTCTACGAATATAATCAATGGTTTCTTTAACTCATTTAATATTAATTTTGTTATTTTTTTTGTTATTAATGTTATGTAATTTTCTTCTATTATTGTTATATTTGATGTGAATAATGGTTTTGATTCATTTGAATCGTTTTCTCCTTCAACTCAAATAACATTTTGTTTAGCTCTAAAAATCGATTAATAAATTCGAATTAATTCAAAATTAATTATATTTTCAAGTTTTCCTCGTTATGTTTCAAATCAAATATTATTGAATTACAAAATACATTAAATAAATGGTGAGAAAAATCTAATCGTTAAGAAAATCCTATTTTTTGGTTTTTTAAGCGAAACTAATCTTTAAGAATAACTAAAATTTTATTTCTAAATCACGAGTGAAACTAATGGACGACAAATACATTAATTTGACTCCAATTCAATAAAAAATACATTTATGGCAAAACAATACCGAATATAATTGAATTCTAGTTAATTGGAAACGAGAGACCTTGCACTACCCAAGGCTTCAACTTGATAAATCAGTTTGAGTTGAAAACAAATTTCACAGTTATCAGGACTCGAAATCTCAAGGATAGTGAAAACTAGATACTGACCTGGCTTTTATTATGATAATAACGATTGAGAAATATGTAGTCTTTAAAAAATCAAAAAGATTTGTTGCATTTTATGTCAGAATTCAATCGTTTGTTTCGATTGCATTCAAACCCAAAAATTTGATGGCTTTTAATCAAAAGTATAACTCTTGTGTTTTATTGGCAAAGGTTCGCCTCAGTTAAGAATAAGTGCCAAACTTGTAATCATAATGGGTTGTTGTACTATCACTCAATGTTCTTGCATTATAATGACCTCGAGTCAAGGAAGTGTGTGTTTGACACTTCATACATTCTTTAAGCCATAACAAGATTAGACATTTGCAAGGTACACCTAAGTTCGTGAACTTAGACATAACTTCCTTAATCTTCCTTAATTTTTTTTTTGTTGATAAACTCTCTGAAAATTTAGTCCAAATTGTAGGTCGAAACGAGATTAAACTGAATTGAGTTAACTGGATTAACCTAAATTTAGTGTTAATTCAGGTCAAAAAATGGTATTAGCCCTACCTAATCTCTCAAGAATTTGAGGCAAATTTGTGAAAAAAAACTTTCCCCTGGGCCAAGAATTGTAGTAGATGAACAAGATGTCCAGTTTTCCAAGGAGAATTTTTATAAAGAAAAATAAATAAAATAACAAATGATCATGGCACTTACTTTTAACAACAAATCATTAAGAGTAAAATAACAGTGAAATAGGACGGAATATGTGTATGACTTTATTCCGTGGATATATTGAGAGTTTTATTTTTATTTCCATCACTTAATGTTAGATCGATTTAAATGAGTTTCCTTCGGAGGAATTCTTAAGGCGTTTGAAGT
>JAQGCS010000717.1:0-18997 GCA_034702105.1 Fuscozetes fuscipes
ATTTGGGCATATTCTTGGGTGAATTGAGAGAAGCAAATTAATTTTGACTATAGATGTAGTGCTTTTAGGTTTGATCCGAACCCTTGTTTAGAAATGTAATTTTATCTTAAATATTATGTGAAAAAATCTACTAGAATATATTTTTTATTTATTTATTTAGCAGGAGAGTATAAATTCATGCAAAACGGGCCTTATTTATATTTTGCATGGTAAAATATTCATTTAACAACTTTACTCGAATAATCGAATCGAAGAATAAGTGAATTGATTTGTAATGAGTGCAGGAGTTTATTGAATGACTAAATATATTTATTTTTCATTTTTTTTGAAATAAATATCAATAGATTTGAGTTATAATAATATTAAACACATTATTATGAATATAAAAATAAATTAAAACATCGAAAATCATTGGATGAAAACATTTTGGTGTAAATGGAGTCCAAATTTTTTTATGCTCGGGCTCTGCGGGCTTTCTTTTTATATCCTCCTCCGAGACCACCTCCGAGACCACCCCCGTGACCACCCCCGAGACCTCCTCCGAGACCTCCAAGACCACCATCGAGATCTCCATATCCACCAATACCAATACTTCCACCCAAACCGCCTGAAAGATCTCCATATCCACCATCATCGATATATCCTCCACCGAGACCACCTCCAAGTCCACCCTTTCCTCCTCGACCTCCACGTCCACCACCTCGACCTCCTCGTCCAAGTCCATCATGTTTGGCCACCAAAGTGTGTACTTCTTCCATAACAGGTCTAACCTCTTGAACAACACGACGATAGGGTTGAATAACTTCTCTGACTTCTTGAATAACGGGTCGATGCACTTCGTGGAGGACACGATGGGGCTCGTCTTCAGAGTGAGTTGACTCAACGTGTCCAGGTTCTCCAGGATGATGAATCTGCTCGACATGGACTGGGCTGGAGGCGGATCTGAAGATCACTTTAAGTGGTTGATGGCTGGCTTCTACATCAATAACTTGAGGGATGGCGGGTTCGTCGTGAGTCGCCACTGGAATTACTTCATAGTGTCTTTTACTGTTAATGGCCGCTGAAATGAGATGACCTCCCATACCAATACCACTATCAATACCAATTCCACCTGAAAGACCTCCAAGTCCACCACCGTACCCGCCACCGAGGCTTCCCACAAGACCACCGCCAAGACCATCTCCATAACCACCACCGAGAACGAGTCCGCCGCCGAGACCCCCACCAAGGCCTCCGCCATAACCGCCACCAAGACCTTTACCCCCACCTAAGCCAATTCCAAGACCACCACCGAGGCCTCCACCATAACCACCTCCTAGGCCTCCACCATAACCGCCTCCTAGACCTCCACCATAACCGCCACCAAGACCTCCAAGAGCTAATCCTCCCAAAGCACCGCCACCACCGCCGGTCGCGTAGGCGTGTGTCACAGACAGCAGTAAAAGCGTAGCCTTCAGTGAATAAATCAAATGAGCTTTAATTGAATTGTAATTAAAGTTTAGTTTGAATTACTTTAAACATATTGTGAGGAACTGTTATAACTGTTTAGTATTAGTCGAATGATTTGTTCAGATCTAATGCTTTGAGAGTCTGTCGGATCAACTGATGAGAGAGAGCGTGAAGTTGTCTTATATACCGAATCCCTTACATTAGATGACATTTGAATAACATGTGGAGAAAGTGACGACCAATACTTTGACTCTCATTTGTCTGCCTTTTAGGAAGTGTTGAATAAATTGAAGACAAGATTCGAATTTTCATTTGTCAGACTTTGTAATCATCGGAAACGATTACGAACTCTGCCCCGAGTCGTGAATTATGATAATTGATTCGAAGAAAAGCATTTTCTTTGATTAATCTTTTAATTGATCAAAACATCAAAACATCTTTAATATTAAAAATCAGATTTTACTGCTTCACAATATTTATTCAAATCAACAAATTTTTGAATAAAAGCCAATGAAAAAAATGGTCCAAATTTTGTGAATCTCTCATTCGATAGGAGATAACAAATTAGTTAAAAAGTTGTCTGCATTTTATTTAAATCAAATCTTTTCTCTATGTTTATGTGAAATAATGTGAAAGTCTTTAATTCACAACTGATTTATTGATAAGAGAAGAGTAGAGAAGAGAAAAAACTTCCGAATAAATCATTCGTTTTATTAGTTATCTCTGACTTTTAATAATCCCCAAAGACTTTTGAATCCACTAATGTTTTGCTAAACAACTGATAATTCCATAGAATCTCTAGATTTATGTAAGTTTAGTATTTTGAGAATAAAAGTTCATTGGTATCTAATGCTCTTCTTGGTATCTATGCTCTAATATTATGTGTCTTCACATTCATCGGCATTTTTAACGATAATATTATGGAGTCCCGAATGAGATGAACTGTATGTCGAGAGTTGACACCAATTAGGAAAACTCTTTAAGAATGTAACCCCACATACCTGAGGTATGACAGCTCTTCATATGAGTTAAGGCAGATTCACCCAATTTTTCTCATTAAAGCCATTGAACCGAATCTAAGAAAATCTTTATTGATTGCAATGTTTTGATGGAACATATCTATATCTAAACCACTTTCCCTTTAATTTACAAGATTTCAAACATTCAGTCACTTCACAAAACAATTTGTGAATAAAAATGCAATTAATTATAATTTATTATAATTTAATTTAATTTAATTATCATCCAATTAATTACTTGACTCCACAGAAGACACACAAATGAAGGAAAATTTAATCGCTTAGTATTTAAATTAAATTGAATTTTAATGATTTGTGATTTCATTTAAGATATTGTTTCCCTTTTTTAGTGATTTACGATTTCCACGAGTCTAATGAATTTTCGCTTACTTTAGACGTGGGCTAGATCCTCCTATGTTATGACCAACTCCTCCTTCTCCCAATGAAAAGTGAATATTATCATCAATTCTTAACGAATTATGTTTTCAAAAAAAAGAATGTTCCAGTCCATTTCAGTAAATATAGATGGCATATATGATTTTGTCTGAAGGCATCTAACGAGGTAAGCTCCCTAGATCAACTTTAGTTTAACGAAGTGAGTTCCAAATCATATTAAAATACTCTTCAAGCTTATTTCAACTGAATAGTTTATATCGATTCATCACTATTACCCAGGTCATTTTTTATCTTTAAAATTGGCAAATGTATATAATGGCAAAACCAATGATTCAGATACAAAATTTCATATAATCGCAACTAAAAGGATCTTAGTCTAATAGATCAAGATTAAATTAAATATCTTGAACAGAGCTAATTTATAGTCTATTTAAGACATATTTAAATAAAATCAGCCCAAATATACCTTGTTATCCACAAGCATCATCATACCTCCTTATATGAATAAGGGATTTGAAAAAGGGCACATTGAGATGCGCACAGATTGAATCAAATGGTCAAAACAGATAAATACGAATACAAACACTACACAAACAATGACCAAAAATAAGCGCCAAAATAAGTGCAATAATTGTCAAATAGTTTAATTGTGCTTGATGAATGAGTGCCTAAGTATTTGATACCTTTTAAGATATATGACTTACACAGCCATGTGCCCTTTTTCAAATCCCGGATTCATATGCTAAACAAAATGCTAATTATAAGGGTTTCGGATTTTTATGGTCATAGGCTTCACAATATGGATATGGACTGAGTTTGGGCTTCAATATAGGCAGGGATGCCCAAGGGGGTAGACTTCTTAGCACCCTAGAGTCGAAAATTTTGGCTTTACCCCCCCCCCTAGAATTTGGTAAAATTTAACATTATAGGTATTTCGCTATCGCCGAGCAAAGCGAGGCGGCAAATTTTATAACCTTGGTTTCCATTCCGAGTCTTTTACCGAGCGTAGCGAGACGGCAAATATTTTGAGGTTTTTTAGGAATTTTAGGAGTTTTTTGCCAAGCGACTTTTAGCTTACCACCCCCTAGACCACCCTAGAAAAATTTTGAAAAACCACCTCTATACCCCCTAGAGCCGTGCCTCGACCTTGGGAATCCCTGAATATAGGCATGGATTGCACATGGATTTAAAATTGCAAGAATCAAGAATCTCTGTTTGCTTATTAAATCACCTAGGTACTGTAAATGTCTATATTAATATTAATCATTAAAATATGTTAACCAGGATTGGGAAAGGGGGTATTTTTTATTTGCCTCAAAGTCAACTTAGATGACCTCTCAAATGACCTCTAAAGTGATTTTTCAATGAAAAAAATTTAGACCCCCCTAAATTTTCGAAAATCTGAAAAATTGTCAGCAAATCACAGGAGTTTTGACCCCCCTAGATTTTCGAAAATTTACGGAAATCTTTGGTCACTTATTTGATGTCCAGAGTTCGGTAAAATTTCTATTTTGTCGATCCGAGCATCCCTTCATACCGTAGTTGTGAATCTCTGTGTTGTTATATTTCTCTGTTGTGTATAATTTTTACCATATTTGGCGGAACACCCATAGCACTAATGTTAAAAATCTCTCCCTGTTGTCATATTTTCCCAGTTGTTAGGCATTAACTGTGACGAAAATGGTTCAGATCTTTCTCTGTTGTTATGTTTTTAGTGAATTCAGATTATTATAATAAAACATTTTATTAATGTTTTAAACTAAAGTAGATAATGTGATAATTATTAAACCTAACTAGTAAATAGATAAAACTATTAATTAAGTTACTAATTAAACTTCAGAATTCAATTTGTATAACTATTCCCTGTTGTGTAGTCCCCCTGTTGTTAGGTGATTCTAGGTGAAAATTTTACTACACAACTGGGAGGTTCGAGTGTATATGAAATTGTTGTGATTTACTTTGCTTGCTAAAGAATTATTTTCTTCTTTTTCATGAAACTTATCTTCATTCAAATGACCAGAAATAGTGGTCACAGATATAAATATAAACAGTTGTTCCACTAATTTATAATCCTTTCCTGGTTATAGTCTTATGGTTATTGTTCAAGTCACATTTGAACTCTCAATTGAAAATAATGTTAAGATAACCTTGTTATATTCCCTAACTCATTATAATTGTGAACTTCTCTGAACCAAACTCAGGATTATACATGTATGTAGGTTTGACTGTAGTGGAGATAATTTGCTAATTTAAGCGACTTATTGTCAATTAAATAATTGTGAACTTAAAGTTAAAATGCGTGAAATGGGTGAAACTAAATGTACATGCTCATTTAATTTAATGTTCATGCAAATTTAATTTTTATTTTTACTTAATGATTAGTTTGAAGACAAATGAAGAGAAGAGAGCATTGTTTATGACTTCCTTTGTGTCAAAGATGAACAGAACTGAACGACTTCAATGGAATGTGGGCTAACTCTCACTGAATCAGCGATTATTGCAAACAATATTAGGAAATGAGAGTCACATCAAAATGATTATTCATTGAGAACTGTTTTGTCACTTAGTTTTCTTTGGACTAAAATTTCCGGAATTTTCTAAATGATTGTCAATTTTGTGATTATGGAAATTATAGAGAATTTTTTTTAAAATGAGAGTGTTGATGGTGAAATCAAGTCATATGTATGAAGGGTCCCAACCCCACCTATGCTTTAATTAAACCATAATTTCATTGAATAGTTGTATTATTTTTATTTATAGCATTCAGTGTTTTGTTCACAGAGTCTAACAGTTATTTTAAATTTTGTTTCGAAACAACTTTATTAATATTATCATAATTTATGGGATCATTAATTAAATGACTGAATCGGGTAATTGTAAGGCATTTACAAAAACAAAACTAATTCTTTGTCTTCAATTCATTAGTCTTTTTGTATTTTTATGAATGAAAATGCAAAACAGTTTTCATTTATTCAATATTTATAGAAATTCTATTCATAAATGAATTGTAACTGAAAACCCAGTTTAGAATCAAACAGTTTATGCTTTTATCGGTCACTCAATTATTAAAATTAATAAAATTTTTATAACTTATGGCCAAGAATTAGGATTCCTGAAAGCTACCATCAACAACTTATGTTTCAAATAAATTAAAAATATAACAAATAGGGAGTATACTTTTCCCCCAGTGAATGGTCAAGGTATTCAACTCCAAACGGGTTGGATCTCAAGGATATCGAGGGGGTAAAATGGTTACCAAAAGCAGCAGGGCAAAAACAGGTTTAAACAAGTTTGATTAAACTCAATGCCACTACATTTACACTATTTATTAATTTTTAAAAGTTTTTTTTATCAAAATCTGAAATTCCTATCAAAAGTGACCACAAACAAAAATTAATCATTTAACGGCACCTCTGTGACTCTCTATTACATCCTGCATCCATTCCCACATATCCCATATTTCCCATAACTTAATATATCCCATTCTATCCCTAATGCACTTGACGCAGTTAGTTGCCCAGCATGCAAATAAACCTTATAAACATTAGATGGGTGGGGCCAAGAACGACAACTATAATATTGATTTTTTGTCTAAATCGAGTTACCACGAGTAAAATCTATGATAGCAAAGGGTAGATATATATATTAGGGCAAATATAAGGGCATATACAGTATAATAGGGTAAAAGGCAGATATCTCTAATATCCCCTAAATTTTGAGCTTGGAAGACTCGGCTTGCCAGTTTTTCGCTACATTTCCGAAATATATGCATATGTAGTATATATTATAAATTTTCATAATATATTTGATTGAATTCAGACAGTTTTCCAAAATATTTCTCAAATTCTTAATGAACAGATTGAGAGTAAGATTGAGAGTAATCATCATTCAATTCCGAAATTGTTGCTAAATGCAATTCTAAACTAGTTGAACCTCATAACTCGCATGAATTTATAAAATTTCGATTTAAAAAATGTCTTTTCTCTATTCAGTATACATTTAGTCTCAGAGGTTTGAAAAATATGGTAATATTTGAAGTGGGACGTTTACTTCAAACCCTTTTCATCCCTCAATTAAGTGCTCCTTATACATATTATATTTTTTTATGAGAAACTAATTTCTGTTGGTTCAAATGTTTTAAATTTTATTTTATATAAATATTCATTAAATAGAATTATTGATAATTTTTTAATTGTGTTTTGCATTAATATTCATGGAATAGATGAGTGGTTTACTCTTTTACTCATTTTATTTAGATTTCACCAAAAACTGTGATAAGGGTTTTAATGTTTTATTCATAGCCATAATTATGAATGTCTTTGAATTTTAAAATTTTCTTCGAATTGATTTCAAACAAAATGAGCAAATAATCCACGACTTCACACGAATTTATAAAAAGAAGTAACAAGTTTTCACTTTTTTGTTTTGTATAAATTTTAATTCTTGTGCTGTTTTCATATATCAATTAATTTGATTTATATGTTTGCAAATTTGAGTATGGCTATTTTCATCCAATTTACCTTTATATTCACGTTTCCTTATAAATTTGCAAACAAAAGAGGATTCGCAATTTACCATCATCAATTAAAAATTAATCAAATAATCACCTGATTTACTGCAATTCAGTTTATTCTTGATGATTCGCTCTAGTCAATAAGCTCTTTGAAGATGGCATAAAATAAACTAAAAGTTATGATCAGGGGTGCTCAAGGGGAGTGGTATTTCTACTGGTGTATGAAGGAAGGCTCGGATCAGCATTATAATTTTCCCGAATTCTGAACATCAAATAATGAACCAAATTTCTGTAAATTTTCAACAAAAATCGAAACCAAGTTATTTTTGGTTAAACACCATTTCATAAGTCATTCGAGAAGTTATGAAAGGTATATTTCAATACAAATAAAGATACCCCCTTGCGCAGCCCTGATCAAAAACTATGCATTTTATTTTAAAATCAAATTTTCCTTCAGGGATGTCAAAAATTGTGGACCAAACCCTGAGGTAATATATAAGGAGGGTCAATTGTTAAGTGTTTTGAGAGATGCCGTCATCTGAACCTTAATTTTATTCTGCTTTGTATTCAATTGATTTAGTTTTAAAAGTAATAAAACATTTCTTTCAAATCAATAATAGATTTATTGCAACGCTTTTCAAAAGTTTGAAAGAAGTGTTTTGCTATTCAAATGAATTAATCGGTAATGAATTTGTGGAGAATGGAAGTGACGGGTCGTTCAACTGTATTATGTGGGAGAAGAGCATCACATCTCACGTTTGAAAGCGTTTCAAAACTTATAATTGAAATAAACATTTGTTTAAAACTTTGGAAAGAAATTAAGTAAAAGTACTGTTCAAACATTTTTTCCCATTATTATAATAATAATATTCGTTACTATAATTGAATTTTTCATTGATATAAAAAAACATTTTTAAAAAAAAGTCGTGATCCAGATAATTTATATTTTACTTAATATTCAAGTGATGCACGTCTTTTCAGGAATTATTTAATAAGATTTTAGGTTATCGTGAAAAATGTCTTACGTTTTCTTTATATGCTTTTTATTTCATTTCATATTTTTAGACTAAGAACTGAAAATTCGTTTCACTCTCCCATCAAAGCTCTAAATAAGATCTCATTTGACTGCTTTTTATTTGAGTGAAACATCTCTTAGAAATTCATATAAAATTTCATTGAGAACTAAATTAAATGATGAGTTAAACGATAGTTTCAAAACAAACTTCCGTTTAATTGAATTTTAAATATGAATTGAATTCTCAATTGACAGCAATTGACAGCAATTGACAGCACTTCAAATCAAATGCAATTCAAAATTGTGAGCTTTTATTGATTTTATAGGATTTTAATTAAACATAAGTTTGATTGAATTGATTGACTCCTTTCACGATTCAATTATTTGAGTTTTTATTTGATCTCATTTAAACATTTTCTAAACTTTCGTGAAATAAATAATAATACATAGTCTGGACGTTCCATCTTCTCAGTGATTCTTACACTATTATTTGGCTCTTGTTAATACTAGGAACAATCAGGAAACTATATTAATAGTTAATGATAGAGTACTTTGAAGTTTGAGAAATGGCAGGTTTTATGGCAGGTATAGCAGGTTTACACTATATTTGTATAGGGATTATTTTATTATATCAAATTATTTATCGTTTTTCAATCAAAAGATTCTTATTTTTATTATCTTGGTCCTTAAGTATGTAACTAATTGTGATGAAGGATGATTTAATCGATAAATTGCACTAATATTTTATTGAAATGAAAACTTGGTTCAAATAAATGATTTAGTATCTCATGATATGAGTGAAAGCAAATCGATGTTATGTCTGACAAAATCAGAGCAATAATTGATTGAAATATAAGTCATTACGAAATCGATTCATTCATTAAATCACAAATCGTTTAATTCAAATATAATTGGTTTCAAATATTCAGCAAAAATCGAATACAAGTTAAGGAAAAACCGGAATATTTATAATTTATGGTAACTTTAGCCCAACAGTCGGTCAATGAAAGCTCGGTTTCACAATAACTAAAACCCTGGTCTTTAATTATATGATTTCAGTTATTTAGAGCTCAAAATAGATTTTCAAAACTAGACTTTTCAACTAAACTATGAAAATGGTCTCAACAGATATTCATCGCATTCTATTCAATGATATTTTTATGCCTGAATTAGCATAACAAATGTTGAACATGCTAAAATTCAATTCAATTTGAAATTGGACCACTATTATCAAAATATATCGGCATTTCAATGATTTCAACTAAAAAAATACTAATTTAGTCCTTCACAGTTTGAATGAGGCCAGGAAGTATCATGGTCAAATCATAAGCTAAAGAAGTATTTCTAATTTCAATACTAATGTTAATTAAATATACAAATTACTAATTATTTATCATTTAATTGGTAATCACTAATATTTACTATAATTGTATTAAACATCCATTAATTTCATATAAATAAAGTCTGAATTTTTCTAAAAAATAATAAATGGAATAAATTTATTTTTGTAAAAATCGTTTCTAATTTTAATTAGTTTTTTGTTCCAATCGATAAAAATAAATTTAACTCATTTAATGTTTTTCAAAGAAAATGAAAGTATTTTGAAACAAATCTATAACTCAAATAAGCGATTAATTAAAAAAGCAATGTAAGATAATATTATATATACAGTCTAATTCACTTTTATCCTTTAGTTTGACACAGGGAAAAATTGAAATTCAATGAAATTTACTAAACCAAGGTGTTGTGCCTCACCTATTCAATCAATCAAACTATTTAATTGTAAAATAATAGAGAAATTAAAATTGTAATCATTGAGTCGTAATTTGACAAAATTGATTCGACTGTTGCGATAATTACTAGACTCACAATCGAGTTGTGATTTAATTAAAATAGTTTTCAAATTACTTTACATAACAATGACATTTGAGTCGATTTTCAAAACTGGTCTCAAATAACAAAAGAAAGAAAGAAATTTAAAACACTCTGAATGAGATTGAAATGAACGAGAAATAATTGAAACGAATGTATTTTTGTTGTTTGAAATCATATCAAATGTAAAGATATGAAAATAATATTCTGAGCGGAGAAGAGAAATAAGATTAATGATTATTAAGTAGTTTTAAGTGATTTAAAACTATATTTAAAACTTTTTTGTGAAAATCGAAATGACATCAAATTTCGGCCTTATTTTAGGTCACAAACTGTATGTCTGTTTTGAGAGTCTCTGAAACTGTAATTAAAATTATTACAGACTTTATTGAATTCATTGCAATTATTTTTTGCGCTCATATTTACTGTAAAAATAAGAGTCCATTCGTTTTATTAGAAAATCGTTTTTATTGAGTTTGAAAGGAGAACATCGATTAAAATCTTATTAATAAAGAATTAGAAAGTCTTGAAATACGGGAGGGGAGAGGAAAACAGGAGAAAGGACCTTTATTTAAACACTTTCCCAATCGAATCAAACTTGAGAAACAAGAACAAAAGTCACAAGAGCTCATTATTTGAGAATTGATTTTTTATTCAATTAATTATAAATACTTTCTAATAATTTATGATATAATTAAATGGATTCTAATTATACATAAATTTGTTGAATCGAAAGCAATGAAAAAGGAATCAATTTCTTGTAATCAGTTTTTCATTCCTAACGGAGTATTTGTTTCGTATAATTATTTATTTTCACCGCAATATTCACATTAAATATTTTCCTCAAACAAAATGTTATCAAAAGTTCGATTCTGTTTCGATTAGATTAACGATTGAATTATTGATTTTTTCAAATCTTTTGGGTCTTTAGAGCAAAAGGTTTTGTGGACACAATTAATGGACAGAACGGAACAAAACATATCAGAACAGATCAGAAACAAAACTAATTATTGGGGAAAATATCGGTTTCAATGAGTTTTGTGGAACATATGACAGAAAATGATAAAATCGTCTCAAAAACAGACAGATTTCATACAAAGCCTATAGAAGTAAAGAAAATAAATTGTTTTGCGAACAAAATATTAACAAATGTTTTATAAATTATGACATTTTTGGGCAAACATTAAGACATAAAATAAAAATATTTATAAAATTAAAAAAATTAAATGATATAATTAAAGATGAGACTCCCTATTCTCACTCCCTATGCTCTGTTAGCCTGAGCTCTTTGACTCAATAGTCTGTCTCTAAGTGAGCGTCTGTTTTCTGAGGGATTGGGTCGACTACCAGAGAAATCAACTGAAGATCTTTTGCTCAGGGTCTGGCCATTTTTACGTAGGATGGGTTCAGTATAGACGGGTTGTGCTACCACTCGGCTGTTGGCATTTGAACCAGATGCAATGGGATAACCAGATTTGTCGCCAACGGGTCCACTGATTTGTTTGCCGTCCTTTCCATAGATAACTGTATGGCGCTCTTCGATAACGGGTCTGACCTCATGAGTGACACGTCTATAGGGAACGATAACAATTCTTTCCTCGAAAATGATAGGCTTAACGACACGGACTAGCACTCGGCGAGGTTGAGGGTGCTGAACAACCAACTCCTGGTGATCAGGTCCTGTTGAGACAACTTGTGGGGTTCCATAGTGTGCGGGCAAAGATTCTCCGGCTCTCAATGTGAAGGTCTTTTCGGGTGGCTGTGAGGCCAGGATTTGCTTTTGAAAAGCGCTATAAGAGCCGCCTAAACCCGTCAGACTACTCAAACCCGCCGATAATGGAGAAGAGGCTGAGGCAGTGCTGTCGGAGTCTTCATTGGCACAGTGGGCGCCCACAATCAGAAGGACAACTAAAGAATACTTTAGTAAAAAAGAAAGGATCTAGTTAGTAATAATACTCGAAATTGAATGACCATTAAATTATAATTATTAGCATTTCATTCAATACAACATTTTTCATAGAATTTAGAAGTTTAGAGATAAATGTTGAACAGAGTGAAGGCATATCTATTCTGTTCAGCACTACTTCACGTTTTATTCACAAAATAAAACATTGAAATCTAATCAGACATTAAGTGATTCATTAAAAATGTAAATAAGAATTAAATGAGAGTTAAAACTATTAAATGGTTGCGGAAGTCCTCTAATCTTAAAAAATTAGTTCAATAGCTTATAGGCAGTCAATAAATATAATGAATTTTTCTTAAGCGCCGCACAAATGAATTAAAATGAAAATAGTATTCAAATTATGGCTTAAAATAGAAGAACACGAAAAGTGAATAAAAATTGAACAAAAATAACTAAATAGAAAATTTTATATTAAATAGGACGATATCTTGGCAATATCACATGTGGGCAAAATATGTGAATTTTAATTTTCACTCTGGTCTTTCTAAACTAATAGGAGGAGGAAAAAAGAAATTTTCCATTTTTTGCTCATAAATTTCTTTTCTTAATTGCTCTGAGCTTTGATGAGACGATAAATCTTGCAAACTATGATTATGATAAAGTCAACCTATCCCTTCCAAACTCCAGGTTGCAAAGATGCTAGTTCCTTCGTAGAAGAAGTAAGCTAATCTTAGATGGAAAGAGGACCGATGAACATTTATGTCGAATATCTCACGACTTCAACATTGACATTTTGAACACATCTAGTCAGTTTTAGCTGATCGACTATAAACTCAAACAGTAATCCAGTTAAAACTAAGCTTTGGAAAGACGTTTGGAAATCACAAAAATATTAAAGAAATTTAGAATAAAAACTAGATTGATCAAATTTAAAGCGCGACACTTTTGATGGCATTCGATGGCTTTGCAGGGAATTAGTCACATATTCACTGAATATTATAAAAAATATTCTTTTTTTAAAGTTCTGAACAAATGAATAAAATGATTGAGACATAAATCACTTACTCTGAACATTGTGTTTAATATTAGAAAATTTATTAAAAGTTTTTACACAATAAGAAAACTTTCGGATAAACTTTAATCCGGAGAAGTGTTGAGCGAAAGCCTCAGTCTTGGAATTGATTTCAAAGTTGAATAACTTTCACAAACAAACAGTCGCTACTTATATAGGGATCGACCGTCAAGTCGTGAATCTATTGGATGATCAGTAGTCAGGTATGGCTGAAGTGGTAAAGAGTTTGAGACCTGAAAGTGGAACACAAACAGCAGAACGCGATTCGACTTCGTTTTCATTCAACACTAACTTTAAGATCGCGACTAACAGTAGTTTTAATATGACTTACAGTCGCCGCCCTTTATTATACCTGCATTTCATATAAACTTTATCCATAATTAGTTTATTTTAAAAGTAATGACCAGAATAATATTAACGTCTTAACTAGTTAATTTATTGCCACAAATCTGTTTGTTTTAGAGGATGTTTATAAGTGAACTAAAAAATGTATATTTCGCTGCTTCTCATGTTTTAGACCTGTCGTGAGGTTTTTGGGCACAAAATAACTTTTTATCGAATATTTTTCATCAAAATTGCGATTTTTATCCAAAAAACCTCAAAACAGGTGTAAAGCCAGTGATTGACTACATTTTCCACAATTATAAATATTTATCGGTTGGCGACTCTTTTAGAAATTTTTAGCCACTGTTTTAATCATTTTCTTAATCAAAGACTTCGACACAAATTGATTCCTAATATTTTCTAATCAATAAAATTCATGAGAGAGAGAGAGAGAGAGAGAGAGAGAGAGAGAGAGAGATAGAGAGAGCATTCTTTCTCAATGCTAAGCTTGAATTAATTTGGTTGTACACTGGTTTACATGTTTGTAGTGAACATTGAGCTACTTTATGGCCTCATTGAAAGAAAGCGCCCAATATTTGCTTCGAATCCAATTAAGTTGTGATCCAAACGTTCAAAACAAATGCAAAATCGATGGCAAACTGGACTTACTTTTATGCGTCAGTTTTGAAGTTGTATTTTGATAGAAAAATTAACGGATCCGCAACGAGAGTAGAGATGGCCTATAATTTAGAAAACTTACCTTAAAAATAGAGCACTTGTTTGAGGAATAGTGAGTCAAAATTAGTACATAACTGCCTTATGATCATAGAGTCTCTCATTTAATGCTATTTTAAGTTAAAAGTTTCGCATTTATCCGATAACATAAGTTCACTACAAATCTAATTGGGAGCCACATTGAGCTGCAATCATATGTCTGTCCCATACTCTCATTCTTGAGGCCATACTCTCCTTCGCTTTAAATTCAAATATAAAGGAATCCAATATCGAAGTAATCCTCAGAAACAGAGAGACCTATGAATCCCATGTTTTGATAAATAACACAAAACCCTAAGGGATGGGTCTCACAAATTGCAACTTATATTTGCTAGTCACTTAATTAAAATGCTCAAAATAAACAAAAATGTTAAACACTTCTCTGTAAAATAGATCACGATTAATTTTCATTAAAATTTGTATATCATACTACCGATACTAGCTAGCTATCACAATTATTTGCCTAAATGATACAATTAGTGGTTCATTTTATTTGGAAGGGGTGTACTTTGCTTTTTGGAGCAAATGTTAAAAACAAATTAAATATTCGTGTTTTGAAAAGTTTGATGATAGATGCGAAATCCTTCAATTTATCAAGCTATTATCTAGCAATGCGCTCATTTAGAGTGCTTTAAAATATATGTAAATTATTTATGTATCAGACAGTCATAAAAAGTTGGCTCAAAAAATGATATGATATCACATTTTGTGTCCTTTAATTGAATCACAAATTATTCATACATTGACTGCATTGAAGTCAAAGACAGTTTTGTTATTCATTTTGAGAACTTATTTAATTTTCAAAAGTATTTGGAAACAAATTTAAAGATTAATAAATCGAATTGTTTGGCAATATTTGATCTGATTTTACTTTCTTAAGAATTTAAGGTTAAATATTGAGCTAAACATTCAACGGATAACCAATTAATTAAACTGAAGCCCTTTTATGGCTTAAATTGAAATTATTAATTATATTTCATAATAAGGAGAGACTAAAATTTCAAATCTCACTGAATTATCTGAGGAAAGGGGACGTAGAGGGGAACTACTATTGGAAATCATTCATTAAGTAAAATAGAAAAAATTAATGTAAAGGAAATGAAATTTTATTAAAAGATTTTTTTAAAAACTAAATTCTGTGCCGATTTGATAAAAATCGCTGTAAAAAAATTATTTTAATTTTTCACAGGTAATGCAATTTTATGTTCCAACGTAAAAAAAGAGATACAATCAATTAAATGACTCTGGGGCAAATACGCTATTTGGCAGCTATTACAAAGTGAAAGGTGATTTAGAATTTCGTAATCCGTTTCCCAAGGATATTGAAGGTCTCCAGGCATAAGAGGATTCGACACCTTTGCGAGTGAGGTTTGGAAATTGAGGAACTATAACAAATCAAATGTACTGGGTCAAAATCAAATCGCTTTGAAATTCGGCCAAAAAAATATCCCTAAAAACTGGAAGTACTTCACCCAAACGTTTGAAAGACTAACGAATCGATACCTTTTCGAACATAACTGAGAAGTCCTTATCAAGTCTTACAGTTTAATGTGAATCATCGAAAGCCTCAGTTGTGTTGAAGGATAAACATTGAAGACATGATCTATGGTTTTATTATGTCTTAAAACTGTCTTAATTTTGTCAAACTTCCAATATATATATATATATATATATATGCCTGATATTTGTCGCTCTTCTTATCGCTTAAAATTAATTTAATTTTATAACATTTTATAATTTATTCGGACCTTCAGATTCGGGTATCATTTAATCCTTGGGTTTTTCACATAAAAGAGAGTCTTGGACAAATAGTCTTCTTTCAAACTTCTTTACTTTATTTTATTTTTTTGGCTGATTTTTTGGGTAATATATGTTTTATAGAATTTATTGAAAACTCAATTATTTTTGTAATGAGTTTAAAATTTTCTTTAAAATTCTGAAAAGGAACGACTAAAGAGGGATAACTCCAATTCAATTAAAAACCAGTTCACATCGAGAATTTGCAAGATTTCCATAATTGCTCAAATTAAAACCTAAGTTAAAGAAAAGTAAAGCTTTTTAAAAAGAATATCCAGGTAATAACTATCTAATCGGAAATCAACAACCAAGATAGGCTACTTCTGAAAAATAACACGAATAAAAATGTTAATTATATTTTACTTGACAAATATCTTGATATTTTGACCAAGGTTTTTTATGAACATCAAGTGAGTGGAGTGGAAACCGAATGATTGCAATTAAACATATAATTCATGGTTTACGCAAATAAGTTATCATAATTAGAGAGGTCTTAATGTGTAATAAACTAATGAGAAATTTTTTGTAATTTGGGTTGACTTTAAGTGGAACACCAGTTAAGACATTTGAACGAAAGTTCACGTCTTTCATGTCTTTCTGCTAATTGTTTACGTGTTTCGAAGATTTCCATTCAAATGAAGACTCGTTTCTTTGGTATGTTTTCCACTCTTTTAGCAAAATTAAATACTTTGGAGTAATAAAAATAATCGATAATTAGTTTCTAATAAGAAGAAGAGATTGCGTTCCACTTCTGGATTACTATAAATATAATTTTATTCGCAAAAATCAAAGATTAGTTTAATTAATACGACTCTTAGTATCGCTTCGATCTTTACTTCAAAAATAGAAATGATTTCTCCAGAATTTGTTTCAAATTCAAATCATTTCGAGAATCTATGCTTAATATTCATTAAATCAAAACTCATTTTTCTTAACTTCAAAAAATATATTTATATTTCGTATAACTTTTGCAATAATTATCTGAATTATGGAAGTATTGAATTGAATCAATCGAAACAAAATTATGGCAAAACTTCTAAATGTGTTCAATAATTGGAGTAATTTTTTCTCAAAAAATATAATTGTTTTCAACCAATTTTTTCTCCGATTATTTTGTTTGAGTTTAATCCGATTAAATAAATACATAAACCATTTAATTGAAGATATATTGAAGCGATTACACGGTTTTCTTATTTTTATTATTAATTAAATGTAAAGTCTGTTTCTATACAATAATTTTTAAAAATTAACAAAAGTTTTATTAATGTATTGAATTTAATTCTGACCACTTTTAGAAAAGTTGATAGGTATATCATCATAAAGAGAATCACAAATTTATATGAATCTAAAAATTACTTTTGAATATTTAGATTCAAGCGATTTATGGTTGGCTTCGAAATTGATCTCAATAAATGTGTTCCGAGTAGTGATGTAACAAAACCGGAAATATTTATAATAAGTAAATAGTATTTAAGTTACCGTAAAATAAGGAGCAAAATCGACACGATCAGATCTTTCCTTAATTGAAACCTGAGAACTGAGAACACCCGTTCACTTTCGCCTCTGGTGTTAATAAAAAATACGCTAAACTAAACTTGCTTTTGACCTACCACCTACCACCTGCCTCATCCACACTCACGCTATGGATTGTGATTCTGTTGGCCATTGAGTTGAGTTTTAAAATCGAATCAATGATTGTCTGCAAATAAAACTATTGTTTTACTTTTCAGTTCACAATAATTCAAATGATGTTTTGTGATGCGATCGTCTAATTATTTTTCTAAGTCATAATTAAAAAATTTGAATACAACTGGATATCCTGAAAATCCCCCCGAGTTTGAGATATTGGGAAAATGTACCTACAAATAGCTTTACGAAAAAAATCGAAGATTATTATTGTATAATAATTGCCACTATTATTGGAATTCGTTCGAATTACAGAATATTATGTCGAGCATCTAGGTCAAACAGCAACCAATATTTCTGACAGAAGTCACTACTCTCACCTCACTATCAAATATAGCCAAACCTGGATATAATCCTTGACTTGCTTCAGAGAAGTTCAATATTATAACCAGGTTCGACTAATTAAACTATAATGATAAAATTATAATGAAAGCACATATTTTTATTGTTTTATTAATAATTAGAATCAATATTAATGGAAATTAATGATAATTCGAGTAAACATAAGCGTTGATTAAATAGTATCACGATTTTTAACTTCACAATGTTTTTAAATTAATATTAAATTTTATAAGATATATTTAATATAACTTATGTATAATTTGTACCAATTTAACTTGCATCAATTCCTGAATCAATGAACAGCCTCAATTCTCAGTTATAAACTAAAGATTTAATACGACATCAAAAATATCAAATTCTTTGACACCTCTTTCAAGAATTAATACTTATTTTATATTATATTTTAAGGAATTAATTAATGAAATTCTTCCAAATCGTGTTCAAAGTAAACAAATAAATCCATTACTTAATGAAATAAACTGCAATTTTTGATAAGAATTCCAAAAATGTTTTTATAATTTTATAATTTTTGATATTTTGAGGTTAAATCACAATTTCTACTAATTTTAGTCTCAATTGTAAAAAAGGAAGAGAATAAAATTATTTCAGTCATGTGAAAGGTTCTAGGTTCCAAAGACGGTTTAGGGAACGTGTTTCGGCACTCATCATATATTATTAATTTATGAACAAGATATTAATACTAAGTTCTATATTGTACCCAAATTCTTGTCACTTAACTTTTTATACACCTGTATCAAAGGTGCCGAAGGGGGGTATAGCCCAAATACCCCCTAGTTTTTGGTCCCGACGAGACCCCCTAGATTTGAGGCAA
>JAQGCS010000718.1:0-18990 GCA_034702105.1 Fuscozetes fuscipes
TAATGACTCAATAGTGTCACTAAATACACAATACTATCAATCAAATGGATAACCAATCAGAACACACAGTGAAGCAAGCAAACTTGTAAACAATGTTTTTAAATCTATTATTGATTAGTTACTGGCAACTTTACCAAAAGCCATGTTTTCATTTCACATAAAACAGTGGCATAAGCAAGCTCGAATTGATTATGATGCAATTTGTAACAGTTTTGTGTAGGAAACGAAGAGCTATTGAAGAGTAACGCCATCTGCTATTCATCCAGTTTTCTCATATGAAATAAAGTTATGGCACTGTATTGTCGACCATAACATGTGTTTTGTTTGACTATTCGTTTGTTGAGACTGTAATAGCACTGTAATGCCAAATGTATGACCTCACATATAAATACTCAGCTCAACCCTGCTCTTGAACAGTGGATAACATTGAAAAGAGTTTTAAAATTATTGTTCAAAATATTAATCGACATTCGTTAAGAATTTTAAAATCTGTTTAATTCGAACAAGATTTTAAAAATTGGACTAAAATGCTTTTCATGAAAATATACAGTAAAAATGTAGATAGGCAATGATTGACGCCAAAAAAACTTTTCCTTATTTAGATGTTTCGCCTAAATTGTGTGGATATTAAGAGGTTTTACTTAAGTAAGGTAATTTTTATTATTAAAGAGTCCATAAATGACTGACCGATAGTAAGAATAAGATGTAAAAATAAAATGCAGCAGTGAGATGCTCTTGTCAAATGTATTTGAACAAAACTCCTTTAAACCACAAAGGTGTAACTTTCATTGAAGATTGAGTTACCTAACTTTATTTGTACAAGAATCTTTGTGACAAAACTTTGGGAAACATTTTTTACTTGAATTATATTTTCTTTCAATTTTAATTTATTTGATTATTTCATAAAATAATCTTGTTCAAAGTATTTTTGATTTCTAGATATTCTAAAAATCATAGGTCATATTTAAGATTAAATAATGTGTGCTTCCATTTAGAATAAATATTCCAAAATTATGATTTAAGTTGATAATTGAGTGATAGTTTGATATATAATTGAATATATCTTGCTACAATCTATAACATGAAGTTAGCATTTGAAATCTCTCAAGTGCTTAACCCCCAGACCTGAACCTTAAACTTGACATTTGGTTCTAAACGATTAGGTAATCTTTGAAGGAATATGTAATTAAAGCTATATTTCCACTAATTTTCAAATACTAATTGAAAATTTCAAAAAATCATTTATAAATGCACTGAAAGTGATAACAACAGTGCAATCAATCAATTAATCAATCATCTATCACAATTAATGGAAACCGATATTTCAAGTTTCTAATCATCGATCACTTATTGTAAGCATTTTTAGCAAGTTGCAAAATTCAAGTTGTTTTGCCATCGAATAAATCGAGTATGTTAAGTTACCAACTCAACTCTATACATTATATGTGAATATTCTACACAATGTTACACCAATGTTATGGTGTAAGGACCAAGCTCAATGGGATAATCAATCTTTAAAATTATTTTTACAAATAAATATATAAATTGTATGAAATGAATATGGAACAATAAGTATAATTTATTACTAGCTTATTGAGAAAAGAAGCATAAGTTGGAACATTTCAAACATATTAAGCTCTGTTTGTGACAAAAGTTGTCAACAAATAAGAAACGTTTGGTTGAAATCATTGAAATGAGTCAATATTGTAGTGCTTTGTATTGTTTTTATTGAATCAGTTATCAAATCAGTTGACGAATGAGTCAAACCCTATATTTATCACTAATTGAACCAAATATACAAAACAATGACTTATTTGAAATAAAATTTAGATAAGAATTGTGTAAAATAATGGCCACAAACAGTGGTAATCAAAAGCAGGCGATTGTCGACCAATTGTTGGAATCAGTAAAACAGGTTTAGTCTTAACACACATTCACTTGAATTGCATTTCTTATCATTTGTTTGTGTTTTAGTGTCAAATCAGATTCGGCGGACGTTCAGAATTGGCCACTGATTTTGACCAAAGAGTGGTAAAGTTGTGCGAATCTTTGGAGAAAGCCTTGAGTGATGGCCTTCGCACAGACAGAAAACTTATTAATTACCATCGGTTTGCACTCATTTATCAATTGATTCTATATTTCATTTGATTGTCTCTTATAATCAGTAAATTATTAGCGAATGGAATGACCCGTAGTTCCAGTGCTGGACAGGGATGGAGTGATTCTCACGACACAACTGTCTGTTTCTGGCACTTCGTTTCACTTCATTTGACTGGACACGAATTTGACCGCTATTTGCTCCTAAGGAATGTTAGGACAGGTATTCTTCAAAACGCCGTAAAATTAAATTTTGGACTTATTTTTGAATTAATGGCAGATATTGGTCGAGGAAAGGCTTGGCTCAGGAGTGCTCTCAATGAACACTCATTAGAACGATATGTGTTAACCTTATTATCAGATTCTCTCAATTTTCGGAATCAGTTCTATGAAGAGAACTCTTTAATGAGAGACGAAGACATGACTTCCATTTTGCCGACTATCGCTCGGGGACTCAACTCTATATTATTTGCCATAAATATAGATAACCCTGACTTTGATGTCTTCCCGAACAACAGTAAAGCAATTGATATAAACGTTCGATCGGATCCTTTGCCTGTTGTTTGCAAGTCTTCTCCCAATGACAGTACGACTGGTAGCAGAAGAAGACGAACCCGTGTCAATGTCATATCGCTTAGTGATGACGACGACCACAGCGAAGGGTCAATCAGTGCTCGAAGTGCTCCGACTACTTGTCTCTCTTCCCCCGATTCCATATTTCAAAATAAACACTTCGAAGCCATTAATTACAACCAAATAACTAAAAGCGAAAACAAATCGGGATTATATGCAATCGAATCAGCTGTTAGTGATGTAGTGCTAACACCTCTTCTCCAAACAGAAAACACCAGCGCTTTAGAACTTATGGCTGAGGACAATGTCAGCGATTCAGACAAACTGAGCTCCACTGATAACCAGGATCTATTGAAATTTGAATTAAGCCAAGAATCGGCTGCAGATAAAGAAGAATTGGACAGAATTAAGGCTGAAATCAATGTTTTGAGGAATAAATACGACGAAAAAGTATCGAAATTAGAGCTACAAAACGAATGCCTCCAAAAAGATAATAATTTACTGCAAATCCAACTCAACAAATATATAGCGGCCGTACAGCTGTTGAAGCACTCCAACAAAACTGACCAATGCTCACACCAATCGCCAGACAACTTCTCCAATGAAGACTCCGTTTCACTAAAGTTGGCTGAAATGCAAAATCAAAGCTATTCTAATGAAGTGAATGAATACGAGAAGAAATTAGTGGAGGTAGCACAAATGCATGCTGAACTCGTAGAATTCAATACTCATCTTCACAGAGTTATCAGACAAAAGGACGCCCTCATCACTAGACTTAAAGAAGAATTGGTTGACTTAAGGGGGCCGGTATGTCATACATTTCTTCAATTTTGATTCAAAAGTTTACTGGAATTGCTAGATTATTGAATAGTTTCAGGGATGGCCAAGCTTTTCGGGTCTAGGGGGTAGGTTCTCTAAAAACCACTTTTTGATGCAAATAGGCGTATTTTAGGCTTAAGCAAAAAAAAGAAAAAAACAAATGGGGACCAAGGTAGAATACAAGTCGCTTCGCTCGACGGTGAGGAATGTACCTGTATACCTGTAATGTTAAATTTTTTAGAATTCTAGGAGGGGTAAATCCAAAATTTTCGACTCTAGGGGGTAAGAGGTCTACCCTCTTGGCCATCCCTGGAATAGTTTGTTCTTTAGTGCCAATTCTGGGCATTATATTGTTTCATTATATATGCCCTAGTTTAAATTTAGATCCGCATAACTTTTGAAAAGTGCTTTGAGCCTTAAAATATTGTTTGAATATGCAGTTACCAGAAGGGGCTGAGGCCACTGAAGACCTGATGAGTATTTCTTCTGATTTTGAGACCGACCTATCGATACAGTCGTCAATAAGCCATCCATTGATTCACATTTGGATACCAACGGTATTCCTCGCGGGCGGACAGAAGAGTAAATCACATCATATCTACCAAATATATGTTCGCATTCGAGACGACGAGTGGAATGTCTACAGACGTTACTCTCAGTTCCATTCTCTACATAAAAGTCTTCGGAAGAAGTTGCAGGTTCTCAATACCTTTGATTTTCCGCCAAAAAAGACGATCGGAAATAAAGACTCGAAAGTAGTTCAGGAGAGGCGCAAAAAACTGGAACATTATCTGAGAAATGTGATCAATGTACTTCAATCACAACACAACATTTGCGACAAACAACGACTCATTGACGTCTTACCATTCCTCGGGTCAGTCACTCAAAAGTTATTTTAAAACTGAAAATTAATTGACTTAACTCAAAAGCGAGCGATTCATCCAAAACGAGAGCCGTTCCCGTTCTGATACTCATCTTAATTTGAGTAACTCTTCGGATCAAAGACCAGAACCCCATTATATGGGTTTATGAGGCAAACCATTCGATTTCAACTATAAGTACTATTTATACAAATTTGGAACTTTTATTAAGTTTTTAATCGATTGTTGACTAGAAGTTATTCACATCAATCATATCGACATAAATAGAAATTTATTTATTATTTTACACGAATTGCGATCAAAATATGTTCGAAATTCACAACTTATTCATCAACTCTTATATTCATTGAAATAGTAGTCACTATTGAGAAAACATTTTACAATAAATATTAAGGCACAGGAGGTGTGAGTCCTATGTCGCACATATGTCTTTCCTAATCCACGACAGACTTTCAGCGATCGGTTCAGAAACGATAACAAATATTTCGGTGTCGTTCGCACTGTTCTTCTCTCGCAAGTAATCAATTAATTGTGTTTTCTATGGACACAAAAATAGTTTAAATTAATGCTCAAAACTATTTCAATACATTTCCGATGAGTTCCGGAAATTCGAGTTTGGAATCGAGATTATAGTAGAGATCACCGAAAGACCGAATTGCGATCCAATGCTTTCGAGACGATAACAAACTGGTCGGTAATGCAAATAAAGATCTGGCCGTCCATTTCTTACATGAATTGTATATCGGGTTCGGAATGTTTAATATGAATCCCTTTATATTTTCCAATTGTAAACAATTGGGATCTCTATTGACATAAATAATAAGAATTCAATTGTTTTGGATAAGAGTTGGAGTGACTATACTTTCGTTTGTCGAACCAAATGGTCTCCAAATGTTTTGAATGCAAAGCAGACATAATTACGTTTATGTCGTAATTCCCAAAACCAAACGCAGACTTATGTGGATTCAAAAGACGACTATTTGGGGAAAGACTATTCGCAACATTAGTTTCATGGTCTCAAAAGTGCTATTATTTGAATACTTATAGCAAATGAGATCCAAATGTGATTTAGTGAAATCTCCTTCGTTTTGAAGCAAATTATTCAACGCATGTTTGGCACACATTTGTCTGCACTGTTTCTCGTGATATATCACCGCTTCCGGACCATTGGCCGCTCCATTCATAATAGTATTGGTCGTATTACTCCTAATTTCAATTTTAGTGCATTTGTTGTCACATTTGAGCGCATTATTAACATTAATATCACTTCTGTCCGAAAGATCGCAAGCGATGTTCGTTTGCGGCCAATGGTTACTGATTTCACTTTTATTTGCTTCCACTTCAGAAGACATTGCAAATCAAAATCTTTGCGAATGAGAACCAATTAAAAGACTTCATTGCATTTGAAGCTGAAATGCAATTGTTTTTCAAAATAAGACTCAATTATTGAACAAATTATTTGTCAATTGTTTTGTTTATCGATGAAATCAAAACATGATTGACATCAGAGCGCATGCGTTCCACACATTTGTATGCATTCGATGCAAACTAAAAGTTACTCCTTTTCCTTATCACACAATTTATACAGAAATGATCGCAACTTTATCATAATGTTGCCTAGACCACTTACAACAGTACCAATAATCTTTCAAGAGATTTCATTTTACGAATAGCATAAAAAGCATAACAAGCTTTGGATCAAAGTATACTACGATTTACTTCACAAATATTGTGAAAAACAAGTTGGATTCAAACTCAATTCCCACTACATTTACACTATTTACTAATTTTAAAAGTTTTTATCAAATGAAATCCAGAATAAAACGACCATTTTTGATTAACCTATACCTTTACTTAACCTAACCATTTATATTCAAGATTTGCAAGGTCAATCAATTCAATATTTGGAACTTCTCATATATCTAACTTAGGAACATAATAAATTGAATCTCGATCTTAAGTGGCCATTTTATTGCTTGCGTAGAAGAGGATAGGAATATGTCTCTCACATAGACGTAACATAGGATATAAAAGTCCAATAATTGCCCTTTCCCATAGTAATCACAGATCATAGATTACGATCTTGATGTAATAATATAGAATATATCAGTATTATCCCAGAAGTGTGATTAAATTTCCTATAATTTTAATCATTTAATGAGAAATATTTCTCTGTCCATCCATAACTATATACAATTGTATTGTATAATTGTATTGTATATTCCAAATGCAGTATAATGTGTGGCAATTATTCAGAGCGACCAAAATTTTACAAAATCTGAAAATCAACACATAATGTCTTATAGTAAACCTGTTTATGAGTCAAATTTGTAATCCTTTCTTATCTATTTTGCAAAATTTAATTAACCTTATCTTTACACGTATTTTATGCTAAACTGTGAGTCCAAACCAGAATAAGTGGCGCTGGATATTTCGTTAGTCTAAACGCAATTATCTTCAAGGCAAATCTTTGTAGCCCAGCCTCAGCCAGGCAGCCGTGGAGGGGGAGAGAGAGGTGGGTGGATTGGTAGGACAGAATGCAAAACTACATATTTCGTAAATGTAATGAACAAGTTTGGATCCAAACTCACCCCCACTTTACGATAAGTTATCATTGATTAAATCATTTGTTTTTAAAAGTTTTTTTTTATCAAATTGATATCTAGATCAAAAATTGCATCAGGTTTCACTCAAACATTTGAAAAATTTTAGATGAATTTTATTTCCTATAATTTTGATCATTTAACGACAACTCTCTACAACATCCTGCATCCCATCTTTTTCTAAGTAATATCTTAATATACTCCATCCCTATTCTGAATCTTGAATCAAGGATTGTTCAATTCCTCTTATCTGTTTCTCCCATAGACTTAACATAGATGCTTATTAGCAATAAATCTGCGGGGAGGGGGTTGGTGGGTGGGAAGAACGACAAAACTACATACTTCGTAAGTATAGTGAAAAAGCTCTAATTCGAGATTTTTAATGTAAAAATGAAAATTCATTTATTAAATAATTTTCGAGCAAATAGTATATGAAATAAGAAATCTGTGAGAATATGAGTGAAATTTGAGTGAAATATGAGATTATAATTTTGTTTGTGAACTGAATTTGAGAGAAGAAAATCTCGAAAAGAGACCACTTGTTGTGGAATCAATGGTGTGAGTGGTGTCCAAAGTAGAGACAGCGTTTAGGGCTGAGTCGCTGTTTATGTAATCAGCGATTAATAGCGTTATTTCAACGATCTTTGATTTATTCATAACAAAAAGCAAGCGTTCAGTTAAAAGACTGTCTGTCCGCGAACTGCCAGAACCAGTGCCAGAACCAGAATCAGCTTCATTTGAAGCCAACTTATTAGTGAAGACGAGCATAAAATCTTGTTTACAGCCCCCAAATGTGATCAGGTTTTTGTATAAATAGCGAGAAATCAAATCAAAGGAATCGAAGTCTAACAGAGCTATCGAATCGTCAGAGACTGCGATCCAAAGTTTTGATAAACTTGTCATCACTGGAGACAAACGATTGCAACAATCGGTTAATTTCATTGGTTTTGAGAGTTTGGCCTCAAATAGTTGGCAGTTCCAAAACGGCCACTTTCGGGCGCAGTTTAAATAAATTCGGACGCAGTCGACAATAGGTCTGGCTCTTAGTTCCATCCATTTATGGCGAACCGATTGAACCGAAGTTTGGATGGAATCAAGTTCTCTGAAGTGGAAGGGAGAGAAGCGATCGACCACTTGCTGTAAAATCATTTGTGACCGGCTAATGGCCACAAAGTCCCCGAACTCTATTTGAGCCATTAACGCACATAATTCGAGAGCTAATTCTTTGGTGACGGGAAAGCGCCCTAGGTGCATTTCACTGTTTATGTGATACACTGAGAAGAGGCGCTCCTTTTCTGTTTCGCTTTTAATCGCATTTTTGAGACAAAGTCTTCGCTTATAAATCAATTTAACGACTTTTGTGTTTTCAAATTTTCCGAAATGATTTTCCCGAAGAGCCCGTTCCCAACGAGATATAACATCAGCCACTTTGGCCTCACTATCCAACAAATGTTCCACTTCTTTATCGATAGGATCATCACTGAAGAGTGCAAATCCAGACTGACTATTGTCTCGGATTCCGACCTCTTTATTGATTGATTGACAGAATTCCCGAACAGTAGTGGAGCCGTCAAATCCGATCACATTATAGGTTTGGTTCACAAAATTAACTGGAATTGAGTGCGGAAGTGAGTGGTGGTAAGGATTGCGTAAAAGAATAGATAACACTTCCATTCGTGAGGGGGCAAACTCTCGGCCGCCGTTTCTAAGGGTTTGGTCTAATGCTCGCTGACAATAAATGGCATACTTTCCATATTCGGTCTTTGGATCACTGGATCGCCTCAAATGATGCCTTAAAAGCCAGAGACTTGTGCTCTGCGGACAAAACAGAGATATGGCCAGAGATAGGAATTGAAACGATTGAATGAATAAGAAGTTCGAAGCATTTCTTTTGTCAGAGTTTGCGGACAAAGGATTCATCTTTTCGTCCAAAGAAGTCGGAGAAGTCTTTTCACTGGAAGTACCGGATGTATCGCAAGTAAAAATAGTTTGAGTGGCGCACAATAAAAACTGGTGTACACCTGAACTGCCGCACAGTTTATTACAAGTGTGTGGAGACGTCTGTTTGACTAATTGGAAGAATAGTTCGCTTTGAAGTTCGACATTTGTCAGACATAATTGCAAAGAGTTTTGAAGAAGTGATACGTGGTAGTCTATTCCTGACGAATCCAGAGGTGCTGACAAAAATAGTTGTATAGATTTGAATAATTTAATGGCTTCCCCTTTAAGATATTCATTGGGAAGTGTTGTCAAGGGCTCAGAAATGTTGTCTTTGGTATATAAAAGAATAGTACTCTTCCATAAAGAATGTCCGTCTAAAGTGTCGCCGCATTCCGTTTCGGCTTTCATTAAACGGCAAACCAATTGTTCGAATGGAGTACCGGCAGAATGTTCGCCAGTGGCCGCCGCCGTCAAGTGATATAACCATTCGTTAAGTTCTTGTTTGGAAGTCATTAATAAATAGATTGGATCTGAAGAATGTTTTGGGAATATTGCGATCGTGTGCTCGCAATGGTCTCGACTAGAATTTGGTCGAATCAGTGAAGTATTTGTATTGTTTTCAGCCGTTTCGTCGTCCGAATCCGACAAATTGTCCACTTCTTCGACTTTGGCTCCTTTCAGATCGATCTGATTGATTGCAATTTTATCGTTCGGTGATTTAAAGTAAACCAAATGCCGTCCATATAGGGCTGACCAACACCTCTTGGAATGTCCTAATTTAACTTTTGTGACAAACCCTTCAATTATGGGCTTTTGATCGCCGACTATATTAAAGACTGCATTTCGTTTGAGAACACTATTTAGGACTCGAATCCATTCTTCTAAAGTGATGACTGAATCTGCGGTCAAATAATAAATCTTCTTATTGTTGTCAGTTATCAATTGAAATGTTCCGGAATCGCAAGTCGTCGATATTCGACAGGTTTTGTCCAATTTTATCTCAGCTCTGGGTTTACCCTTATTTACGTCACTTTGAGATCTATAGTAACGAAGAACGCCATTTTTGAGGACAAACCAGCGCCGTCTCCACGTTTTTAGTCTTCCGCCTAATTTCGTCAAATATCCGCTTTTTTCCAGAATTTCATTATTATTGTCCTTAATTGAGGCCTGTCTTTGAAGAGATGAAAATCTTTTGGGAGCCGTCACCTCTTCAAGTGAGTCAATAATACCAATTGAGTCCATTGAAGCCGATATGACTGCATCGGGTGGTAGAGCATAATCTTCTGAGAGTTCAGAATCTGCAGAGATTTCTCTCCGCAAAGTAAGGGTCGGGGTCTCGAAAATATCAATATCTCGACAGCTCGAAGAAGTGGTACCCGTTGTTGTTGTAAACCGAGTATCAAATTCATTATCTGAAGAATCAGTTGAATCATCTGTGAAAGGAATGGATCGGATTCGAGAAGCTCTCCCTTTTACTGTAGCGAAAACGGGAACATTATATTCGTTAAGAACTGTTCTGACCGGACATCTGGTGGTAAACGCATTTGTTTTCTTAGAAGTCATTCGCATTGAATGAGTTGGAGTTGTAGTGCAAGATGTCGCACCACTGGGAAATCCGGTACTTGCTATTCGATATATACGAGATTCCCAGGATGGGCATCTGTGCAATGGAGGTGTAGGGGGCCTCACTTCAGATTCCAGATTGTTGAGAAAAGCACGAGTTTCTTGACTGGGAGTATATATGTCTGAATAGTCATGAAATTCATTTGCAGCGAATCCGGTCTTCTTCTTCTTGAGTTCACCAAAATTTAATTTTTTCATATCCGCTAACTTTCGGTCTAAACTCCCGGCGCGAGAGAAAAATGAAAATCTATTGGTCTGAAGAGTGGGATAACCGGTTAGAATATTGTCTTCTAAATCATTGTTAGGGACAACGACTGGTATTCGAGTTCGCGGGGGAGGCACAGGTTTTTGAGGACGAACAGAACGACTGATTCGCTGATTCAAAGCTCCGAATCCTTCTTCAGAAGAAAAAGAGTTGGTTTCGCTCTCACTATATTTGAGTCCTCTTTGGGCCAGAATTTCCTGCAAATCGTCTTTCATTGAAAAAGTTGAAGCTTTGGAACAAAAAGTTTAAGAAATAGTCTTAAAAATATTAGAAAAGAAATACCCGTTTGATAGCTATAGAGACGATTGTTTGCATAATTGGCATTATTCTGATCGCAGTATTCATTGAGAACGGACTCAATTTTTCTTCTCGTTTCAGGACTTGAGTTATGCAAATAATGTTTGAGTTGAGTTAATTCGTGATTATATTTGCGATTCTCTTCTCTTAAGCATTGGTTTTGTTGTTCCAACTCTTTGAGTTTGATTGCGACCCACTCTTTGATTTTGGCCGCCTTTTCCTCCACTTGTTTGGCGTCTTTAAGTCTAAGTTTCTTCTGTTCTTCAATTTTGAGCTCCAATTGATTGATGACCCTTTCCTTCTCTTCCATGGCGTACTTCAATTGATTCAATTCAGGAGTCGACTCAATATTATCGGAATCTCTTCGACTGCTTTTGTTGATCAAAGACTCCATTATTGAATAATATTTTAATTCTGATTCTTCGGCCCTTTTGAGGGCGTCTTTCAATCTGTTGTCCAGATTCTCGATTTTGTCGACAAATATTTGTCGGATTTTACTCGAATGAGAGACCAATCGGTGTACCGATAGTTCCAAATCAATGTATCTCTTCTGCCAATCAATCGACTCATTTGTTCCAATGGACCGCAAAATAAGATTCTGTTCGTCAAACGATTCGCCGATCATTTCATTAAAGCATTTCTCAAATATTTAAAATCAATTCAAACCAAATATAAAAACTTAATATCTTTTGAAATCATTGCGAAAATTAAATCAAATGTTTCTATTAATAAATCAAAACAAAATCAAATAATAATCAAATAACCGAAAATCATGTTAAGAAAAAAAACTGACCTGGCACTGTTATTGTCATTGTCATCGTCATTGTCGCTCTCATTTGACAACCATTTGTGTGGCTTTTGAAGGAAGTCAAACAATTGTATCGTTTTGTTAATTATTAAATTCAGTTATCAATAAATAAATACTAATAAAGAGATAAACATTTGGCTGACATTCAAATCAATTTATGATTTGACGGATTGAGTGTTCAGTCAAACAATAGATGAATCAGAGGTAGAGTTAGTGTGAGTTTCCCCCCTTTGCCAACATATACGCCCGTTTGGGGCAACACATCACTCACACACACATCACATGACGGGGAAAAGCACTACACAATACTCAATGCGTCCCAAAACGCGTCTCAAAAGGGCGTAAATATTGTCTGTAACTATCACTGATCAAAACATTAAAGTTACATAGATTACACGAGAGTCACATTTTTTGACAAAATTAACCAATTTACAATTATATTGAATTTGATTCGAACTCATTTTAATTGAAAACCAATAATACGTTTAAATAATTGATTTAATTTTATTAACAAAATGTCGAAACAATTGCTGAAGAAATCGCTTTCGTTATTAGAGAGTAAATTAATTTTTATTATTAAAACTTAATTGCGATTAAATATAAGTCAATGTCTTTCAGGCGATCATATTATTGATGCGAAGAAGAATAGGAAGACATCTAATAATTTTAATAAAAGCAAATGTAAACCATTAAAAAGCGGACCGAAAACAGGTATTTAGTATGATTTAGCATGTTTACATTTTTCTTTCATACTCATAATCAAGTTATTTGAAAATTTTCAGCAAAAATCAGTTCAATTAAAACATCGAATAAAAGCCAAACAGAAGACAAAATCACAACAAATGTGAAAATATTCGAAGAATTTCGAAAAAACAGTTTGAAATTTGATTTAATCAAAAATATGATTCCCTCTCATATCAAACACAAGAAAAACAGATCAACAAAAAGTGAATCCGTTTTCACTGACAAAGACTTTCAGAATTTTGTAATCAATTATAAGTAACGATTAAATCAATTATTATTATCATTATTTGCATATTTTTAACATTTAATGAAAAGACCATCAAATACACAATATATGACATGCAGTGGCGTACTTTCGAAGAGGGTTCTAATGGGGGTGTATTCGCCACTGGTTGTGCTTGACTTGCGAGAGGGATGTCTTAGATGACCGACAGGTCATCTTAGAACCAATTGTTCTCAACTTAATGCATTTTAACACAAGTTTTAATAAATCAAAAGTATATTTATTAACGATTTGCACACTTTTCTATACAATTATTTTCAGTAAACACATTCGAGTAATTGTGGTTAAATGGTTACCTAGCCTTACCGGATACTCGTATTTAATTATACCTTGCTTTCTTAAATTTTAATGGACTGGAATCACAAAGTGGCATCATATGACCTCAAACCTGATTTTTCAAAATCACCTAAAATCAGGGATGTTCAAGGTCGACGGGTCTAGGGGGATCTAGGGGGTGATTTTTTGAATTTGCCGCCAAAAAAATTTGCTCCCTCGCTTCGCTCGGCAAAAAACACATGTATCGGACCAGGGTAAAATACAAGCCGCCTGGCTTGGCTTGGCGGCAGTGAGGGGGATATGTATACCTGCAATGTTAAATTTTCGGAAAATTCCAGAGGGGGGGGGTATAATCGCAAATTTTCGGCTCTAGGGGGATATTTGTCTATACCCCTTGACCATCCCTGCCTAAAATGTACCTATTTGAAAAGGTACATATTCGAGCTGGTGTAGTGGTAAACATCATTATTGAATTTGAATGCTTTAAATCAGGGATACCCAAGCTTGGCGGCTCTAGAGGGGGTAGTCAAAATTTTCAACTCTAGGAGGGGTAAGAGGCCTACCCCCTCCCCTTGGGCATCCCTAGCTTTAAATGGTAAAAAATAAGTGTTAAAAAGCAAACGAAATTTTCCACTGTTTTGTATTTTATTGAATGGAAGCGAAAAGATTTGTGAAAAATAGTTATTTATTGAAAAGAGTGCGGAATTGATCGCAAATCATGTAATTGTCAGCGAATTAACTGAAATGAACTAAAAGACAAAATATAATCAAAAAAACAAATTAATTATTAATAGAATACAATATTAATTAATCTAAAGATATCTTAAGTTCACTATAAATGAAGACATACTATACAATGAATTGAGATTTGGATAATTTTGGGAAATTTTCGCATTCATTATAATTATATAATAATAATAATAATTAGAGCAACAATTGAAACAATGAGTCAAACGATTGATTCACAAATTCATATATAATTAAAATAAATGAAAAATGAGTTTACATTAGCGGTGAGGGGGAGGTCTAAAAACTATTGAATACCCTACTCGTCATTAAATCCAAGCATTCGATGAAATTGTTTAAATGAAATTTCATGACATGTATTGAATGTATTATTCAAAACCAATGATTATAAACAAAACAAATTTTAGATTAAATTCAATGAATTGAAACCAATTTCTAATTAAATGCGATTCGAATATTAAGTCGATTTTAGTCTGAACTCTGAGAAGTCATTTGTTTTTCGGCCTCCTTTTGAATTTCTTTCGTCAACTCATCCTTTTCTGTTTTGCTCAGAATTACTCCTTTGGCGAAAATGAACTCCGAGTCCTTTAACTCAATTCTACGAACCCGACTGATAGCTTTGACGATTGCCTAAACACAAACATATCATTAGTAAACAACTCAAACATTTGAAAAGGACTGACCTCTGGCACCCAAACCTCGAAAATATAGGCGACGGTATCGAAACTACCATCAGTTTTGAAGTTAGATTTGAACAGTTGTGAGCAGTAGTCGTATATTTCCTCCTGTTGCTCCTCGTCATCGATTGGACCAAACCAGGGCACGTGTTTCAATTGATTCTTCTCAGATTCAGAACCACTTTTGAACTTTTGATGTCTTTCACTTGGGATCGACTCTCTGTAGACACCGACTAAATGTGTTTCGACTTTTCCATCTTTAATACACTGAAGTAGTTTCGCATTTTGTTGTCTTCGCTTTTCTTTCCACTGAGCGATGGCTTCATTGCTTTCCGGCATTCTATCGACTTCTGAGTCGTCGCCATTACTTCCAGCGGCCGCAAGATTGTTGTCGAGCAACGGCTCGTCAGATGTTTTTGTTGTTTCTGTAGAATCGGTCGGAACATTGTCTTTAACATTATGAGCGAGTCTTTCGTCTTCGTCAGCATTAGCTTCACTCAAATCACTGTCGATTTGATCGAAGAATTTGGTGGCACTCAACTCATTGCCCAAACATTTTTTGCGCAGAAATTCTTCTGCTTTTTGAACGGCTTTGACCAGAAGGTCGCCATTACTTACTTTACGTCCTTCACGTAAATACTGTTTATTGACTTCTGCGCTGTCGAACAGTGAGATCGAACTGATGTCCGCTTTCAGACTGAAATAAATGTCAAAATATTTTCAATATTCTAAATATTAGTAAATATCGACTAAATGTACCTTTTCTTAGACCAAGGACTGTCAATAAGTCTAATCATAGCCTTCTTTTCTCTAGGAAAGACTTTGGAGATGATTGCCGGCCAATGAGTACTATTAGTCTCGACCCAAACGATGTCGTCTTCAGAGAAACCAAAGTCTCGTTTAGGTTTTTCAATGTTATCGATTGAAAGGAGGTCCTCGTCGTCTGAACCCATTAACATAGCGTCGATGTCACTAATGGTTGGGTTTTGATTTGTTTTTGTCTCATTTGTGGCACTTTCTTCCTCTTCTGACTCATCGTCTGATTGGTCGGTATTTTTATCCAAATTATTGAATTCGTCGTTAGTTTCTGTTTTTCGTTTCTTTTCTGGGGATGAGGTCGAAGCTGTCAATGAGTTGTCTGAAGGCCTGACTCTCTTTTGAAGCTCTGTCTGCCACTGTTGAATCACCTGATTCTTGACATAAGAGCACTGGTCTCTGTGATGAATGACCAGATTATTGATACGAGTGGTGTGAAATCCACACTTCTGACACAAGTAATTACCAGTACTTTGTTTTGGTGTCAGAGAAGCCGATTGGTGTCTGATATAAAAACAACATTCGTTTGTTGAGTAGTCATAGCACTCATTAGGACTGCGCAGATCAGAGAGCGAGGAAATTGTCTTTCTTCGCATATCTTCTTCTTTTTCCTGCCATTCGTTTTTATCGACATAAGAATGAATTAAAGACTGTCTTCTATTGATTCGACTCAAAGGATCTGAAGTTTCAATGCTGTGTCGAACTGTGTCTCGAATTGAATTTCTAGGTTCGGGACGTTTGAAGTTCTGTGTCCTCCTATCCCTCAGTCTGATTACTGCAGAAGAATCCGTGGAATCGGTGTGTTTTCCATCAGTCTTAGTATTTTCGATATCATTGCTCATTTCTGATTTTTTCGATTTTTTAGGACTTTTAGCGATTTCTTTGACTTCGATTTCAACAGATTTTGTCACTTCTTTTCGCTTTCGAGTTGAGAATCGCTGCGGAGTTTTGTTATTATTTTCGTTAATTTGTTTATCAATTTTGGTTTCATTGTCTGAAATGTCCTTTAGATCCGAGTGAACATCACTTGTGGTTTGATTCACCACTTGAGGTGTACTCGATCTTAGAGATCGACGGGTTAGGGCCGGTGTACTAACTTCAGGAGTTGTCTCTTTAGAAAGAGAAGTTTTGGTGACTTCCTGTTCTTCGGTCTTCTCTTTGATCTCAAACTGAACTCTTTTTTTGATACTTCGAGTCGAAGTCGAAGCAGTCGTTTCAGTGGTTTTTGGAGTAATAGTTTCAGTCATTTCAGGACTCTTTTCGAGAGTCTTTTCAATAGTTTTCTCAATAATTATTTCCATAGACTTTTCGGGCCTTTTTTCTACGCCCTTTTCAGTAGGAGTGGTCTCTTTCACTATGCGATCGAATTCATTCTTATCTTCAGATTCGACTCTACTCTCAATTTCTTTTTCTTTAGAGACCTTTTCCTTAATATCAGTTGTTTTGGAGGACTTTTCCTCACTAGTGGTGGCCTTTATGTCTGATTTTTTGCCGCTCGAAGCCCGGGTTAATCTCTGAGGCTTCATTTCATTAGTCGGTGTTGAAACAGGTGTTGGTATTGTCTCTATAGTTGGAGAGACAGCAGAGGGTTCTTTAACCTTGTCTTCAGTTGTGACCTCTCTTTTGCGCGATGCTCTTCGAGTGGACACACTTTCAATGGGATTTTCTTTTGTTTTTCCCGTAATATTAACAATTTTGTCCTTAATATCTTTTGTTTCTTTTGGTTTTGTTTCTATTGTTTTAATTTCGTCAATAGTTTTGACTTCTTTTTTACTTTCCTCGACATTCGTTGTATTTCTGGAACTTCTTCGCGATTTTCTAACAGATTTGTTCTCTTCATTGGATTCTGTGGTCTTTAGTTCGGTTTCAGATTTGTTTAAAATTTCATCAGTTTTTTGTGTCTTTTGAGACGAAGTTTCGATTTGAGTGCTTCCGCTTTGAGTTTTATTTTTGTCTTCAATTTGTGGCTCTAATTTCTTTTTGGGTTCTTCACTGACGACAATAGTCTTCGATGACTCAACTTTTGTCTCAATCAAATCACTAGAATTTGGGGCTAATTTTGCATTCAATTCAATTTCTTTAGAATTGGTCTCAGGTTTCAAATGCTTTGTAGGCGAGAGTCGCGCCGAATGACGAGTTTCGACGCTTCGATTCGAAGTATTCTTTTCGGTTGATTTCTTAATAGCCTTTTCAGTAGAATTAGTGCTACTTTTGGTAGAACTTATATCTGAAGAAACTGTCGATTTGACAGCTATTGTCGGAGTAACTGTTTTTTGGGGCGAATCTGTTTTCAATTGTTTTACTGCAATCGATTCCTTAACAGGAGTTCCAATTTCTGAATTCTTGGAATCTTTTACATCGGATATAATTGGGTTTGGCGTCGATTTAGTTGAAGAAACGGTAGTAATTGGTTTCTTCACAGAAGAAACCGATGAATCGACAGTTGGTGCGGTTGTTGTAGTCGTCGTAACCGACGGTTTCTTAGAATATGATTGAGTTACTGCTCTGGTCGGTGCTATAGGCTTAACAGATGTTGTAGAAGAGATTGTCTGCGCACCAGATTTCGTTACAGAAGTTTTTGTTTTGGTAGAGGAGGGGACGGTCACAACAGTTTTACTGCCTGTTTTTGGTGCAGGCGTTTCCACTGATGTCTTAGTGGCTGTTATATCACTCACTCTAATTGTGGTTTTAGTCGTCGTTTCTGTGGGAGTGATTGGGCTTTGAATGGTTAGGTTTGGTGTCTGACCTCTTGAAGGAGTATTCGTTTGACTGTTAGTCTTAAGTGTTGTTTTACTGGCGGTAACACTCTTTGTGGCCGCAGTACTGACCGCTGTTTTAGGAGTTGTTATTTCTTTCTTTTCGGAAGCGATTTGTGTAATGTTCTTATTGGCAATCGTTGTGACCACAGCTTTATTCGGCGGTGCTTTCGATTCTACAGATTTGGTTACTGTAGAAGTAGTTTGAAGTGATGCTGAATCGGACAACGCTTTAACCGTTGAAGTGCTACTCATTGGGGCGAAAGTTGTTGTTTTGGTCGTTAATGTGGTTGAAGTCAATGGAGTGGTTTTTGTTGGCGATGGAATTCTCGTTGCCGTTATTTCATCTGTGCTTTTAGTAAGTGAAGAGTTACAATTGGTTGTAGTCTTTTGCTTTTGGGTGGCGTTCGTGGGCTTAACTGATGCGGTGGCGACTGTGGCGAAGGTTGTATTGTTGGCGCCTTGAGATGCGTCGGGTGTTATCCACACTATGTTTGACTTCTTACTGTAAGTGCGTCGGGAGGCGGCCAATTGACTTGGACCGGGAGGAGCACTAGTTTCAGAACTTAAATTATTGACTAAACTGCTTGACTTCATTTCGTTTGTCGTTTTTGAATTAGTTTTCAATTGTTGTTGATTTGAAACTATTGAAGATTCAGTCGAATCGTTAGCACCAGTTATTCGACTGCCTTTCCCTCTTCCGCCTCGATTTTTAGCGAGAGTCTGAGCCAATGGCTTTGCCGCGACTGTTGGCGCTTCGGTTTCGGTGGTCAATAACAAAGTT
>JAQGCS010000719.1:0-18985 GCA_034702105.1 Fuscozetes fuscipes
CTTGTGATCGCCTACTCTTATATTCTAAGTAAAAAACCAATTCTTTGCTCAAAGAGCTTATGGAATGGACAGAAGCAGTTGATGTGTGGCCTAAGTATACAATATATGGTATTTAGAATCGAAAAAAATTTACTCTCAAAGTTATTATAACTCATATCCCAACTAGTTATATTTTTCAAAAATAATGAAGTATATCCTTTGCTGAAACAGAATTAGCTAGATAATTCATTGCAACCCCTCTCACATCAGAATCTTGTACTTATCAATAGCTCTGATAACAAGATTTCTGTCATAAAAAAGATAATCAATGCCTTAAGCAAAATATAATAACCTTTTATTCACAACACTTATAATAGCCGTTAGAATGTATACAATAATAACAAAATTTTCTGTTTCACAAAAAATATACACTTTTTGTCGCTTTTGCAGCAAATTGTCTGAAAAAAGTTGGCTTTTGGTCACAAATCCTCTTATTTTCTAAATCACTCAAAAATGAACTGTAAAACCAATTTTAAGTTTTAGAAAACTTTAACAAATTGAACAGGGCGAGTTTCCACTGCAAGAGTTTTAGACTCAAAATTTTCTTATTATATGAATGATATTTAATTTGTGAATAAAGGACTCGATTTCCTTGAGAGCTATTTGTGGTCATATTCATCATCGAATGCCAACACAAAAGTACATGTTTTCAACTATTCTTCTCTTTATTTTGGACATTGCCTGCAGAGGAAGTGGACAGAAGATGACAGGAACAGAGATGAAAACGAAGTAATGATCCAAAGCCAAAACTCATTTGTGTCACTCCATTACTACGCGAAGACCATTCCTTTCCTTTAGCTTTTCATTGATTTTTAAGCTCAACCACTGCATAAAAAGGTGAGAATATGGGCCTGGCTAACAAATGTCTCCTTTCGGAGGATTATAAATCAAAAATATTCTTGATCACTTATTCTGAGCCATATTTTATTATTATAATAGCGTTGAGAGCAATGTAGTGATAATCATAAGTAACCCAAATATTTGTTTAATTTATTTAAGTTTTTGTAAAATAATTTCAGTGATGGTTAAAAGGATGGACTTATGATTCATGTGGACGCCTACATGTGTTATATCAGGTCGGATCAGTGACCTGCTACTCCTTAGGGCCAAATTCTTTAACCTTTCTTCAAAAAGTAAATGATAGTAAGGATAACAACGATTACTGTAATCTGAAGTACCTGTTATTTGCGTGCAGTCAGTCCTGCAGTTCGGGTGGAAAATAATGAAAATCTCTAATTCTCGGCAGTGGACCCAAAACCGGCTCAAAAACATATTTTCTGCACAAATGTTGTTTCGGTTGAGGGAAAGAATTAATTGAGAAAATACCCACTTTTCTCACAAACTCTGCACTATTTGTCGTTTGACTTCAGATTTGTTTAAAGTCCTCTTCAAAATCACAGGAAAAAAATGCATAAACTTATGTCTAAAATGAATACTAATATATTATTTTTTCAAAGGTTTTACTTTTTAGTTGACAAACACTTTGCTTAGTAATGCTTACAAACATATTGTCACAAATTTCATTGTATGCAAGATCTCAATATATACCAAGAATAAAATATGTATTTGAATAAATATTGCTAAATTGACATTTGATAATTTTGTTAATATGTAGATTTGATTTCTGGATTAAACTCAATATTTTAGTCGAAAATAAGTTAAATTGAATTTAAATTAACTTATTATTTGGTTTGTAGTTTAATTATGATATCATAGACTATAATCTGAAGATTTTTACGACTATTTTATGGTATTTTATTATTTTATTAATATATAAAACACACGAAATGTCGATAACTTTTTTATTGTTCAAAATATTAATATAAATAATTGAATTTAAGTGATTTTAGTTGAGAAATATTCGGATCCTTTTTAATTAATTGAGATTATAAGTCAAACATAATTTAGGATAATTTGGAGAATAGGATGTATCTTATAATTTGTTTTCTTAGTCTGTTTTCGATTTTCATATCCGTAACCTTTGGTTAAAAGAAAAAAAATTGAAGATTCGAAGTAAAAGTTGGCGAAAACTATAATAATATTTGAGTTATTCTTAAAGTTATAGCTTTTGGTGTAATAATTTTTAGAGCTGCTATTATTTGCGGCGATTCGTGCGATGGTTGGCAATGGCTTTGATGGCCATAATGACGACTAATGTGATGCCCTCCCAAACGTGATGACCGCAAGGCTTACTTAAGAGCTATTCAAGTGATCGACGGAAATAAGTTGAAAATAATTAAGCAAAATATGCGACGATTTTCATTTGATTTGCCAAACATTAAGTGTTTAATAATATATTCTCAGTTCGTATGGCTTTCAGGCATTTAATTATAATTTAAATTATTCTTAATTTCAAAACTTTCTCCGCAAGAGATGTGATGACCTGACTCATCATCACTTCTAATTAATACTCTGTTCAGATAAGTGGATCCCATATTAGATGGATGTCCTCTGAATTTCATAATTTCTTGTGCTTTTTGTTTGTTTTATTTTAAATAAATTTATTTTATCCGCTTGGTTATGTTAATTTTAAAAGATTAGTAATTTCAAATTATTCTATGAATAAAAGTGAAAAAGTAAAACAAATTCTAATTTAAATCTATTTCATAAGACTGTAAAGATAAAGTAGCCTGTTTGTCTTAGAAAATTGGTTTATTCCAATTAATATTTCCATTTATTCAAATGACTTAAAGTTGATGTGATTTGAGATAAAATTTTATTGAAATCATTACTTAGTCTTAGAAATGATTGATTGGTTTTCGTCATTATTTTTACCATTTTTACCATTCAAACAATTAGTCGCTATTAAAGTGAAGATTGAGTTTAAAACTAAATTAATTGAAATAATTAGAGTCAGAATATGAGCGATGAAAAAAGCATATTCTGCATGATTAATTGATTAATTAAAATGATGTATAGATTGGTTTTGTCTTTCTATTAAGTCGAGCCCCGAATCTGTGAACAGAGAAGAGCACAGATAGAGTGCGAATAGAGAATGCCTTTTCATCTATCATAAGATGAGAGTAAAGGCAGTAATGATTGGTTTGTTTGTGAGGGTATGGAAGGCTCTTATCAGCGGTAAACCATACACTTCGCAAATGCAGCACAACTTTGTTAAACTGAGCGCATCATCGGATTAATGGCAGTGAAAGACTAAAACAACCAAAACTAAAGTCAAGTAATTTTCGGTCAAACCATTAGAATCGGTGACAAAATAACTACAAAACCAAAACTGTTTTTCATTTTTGTCAACTTTTTTGTGTCAATTTTGATATTATGCTGAAAGTAGTGTTGAGTCACCGTTATATTAGCGCTGCTCAGGGCTCAGCTCTGGTTAGCTCTGGCCCCCTCATAAATCATTGGGTTGGCAGTCATGACATCCCTGTAAAGACGCAAAGAGCACAAGAGTTCAGCCAAAAGTTTAAAATATATAATAAAGTATTTGAAAGCATTTAAATAATAATGTATATAATGTATCGCATATTTGAATTTAATGCGAAAACGTGTAAAGTTCTGAAACTTCTCGCATTTCTTTTCATTTTTTTTGGCTGAGTTCAAGAACTTAAACACAACTTATAATGTCTTTAGTGTTTACATGTGGCCCAACAACAGGCCATAACTGGACTGCATATGAGGCATAAGAACTGCGCTTAAGTGTCAAATATCGAGGCAGGGGTCGAAGGGGTCGCAAACGAGTTCGCAAAAAAATACATTTATTTATGTTTGAATATAAGGCAAAGAATTTGTTGGCAGTATTCGCACAGTCTTTGCTTTTGAAGATTATTTTCAATACTACTGAACTGTATTACAAGTCTGAAAATTATTGGTTTTTTGGGCTCACAATATGGTCGGCAAAAATGTTATACTTTGTTGCTGTGAGGCGTGTCGTCTGCATCGGCGGACCGGGAGTCTAATGCTTAGCATTGCTCTGATGGCCACTCTCACTACTGGGGGTCTTTCAATAGAGTTCATGGGTTCAAATGCCAAGAATATAACCGCATTAATATTATATTATTATTGACATACATTCAAAATAAGCTCTTTTGTACACAAAATCCCGGCTCAAATCAATTAAGGGGGTGCTAATTGTTTGCTTACTTAATCATTAATTTGTTAATACTGTGATTTGTTGTCCTAATCCAAGCACTAAACCAAGATCAACTTTTATATGTTTAATTGTATCTGTGAGAATTTTTCTCTTTCATGACATCAAAAAACAGTTTTAAATCAAAATTTGATTTTTGATAATCTTTAATTTTACATTAATATTGCTAATCAACAATCAGCTAAATAATGAAGGTTGAATTTTTAAAACATATGGTGTAAAAACATGATATCAATCATTTGATTTGCAATATATTTGTGAAAATTAAGATAAAGAGAGTTTGAAACAGAGAAGTGGTTAGACATCAGCTTTTCTGGTCGATTGAGTGCCAAATATATTATTTGTGTGTCCTCTCGAATGTTCAGACATTGAGACAAACGATTATTGACTTTGTTATTCGGCACCAAATTCTTTATGTTGTGATCGCATTATTATTATTATTTGTTAGTTTGGCTCAAATTCTTATTTAGTCAAACATCACTCTCTTCTCAATTGAAATCAAAGAAATGAAATCGAATTAAATTTGAGAAAATCTTATAATTTCCGGTCAATGAATACGAAAAGGCGATCGTATGAGTCGATTGAAAGGAGAGTTTCGAGAGTTTGTTTGAGTTTTCCCATGGATTAGAAGATGTGTGAAAAGAGCAGCCGATCTCTAGTTATGAATGCATATAACGGCAATTCATTCGCCAAATATATGGATATTTGTTAGAAATTGTAGTCATTGTCTGCTCTTTCCTATAAAGTCTACAATTGTTGACCCTTTCTATCGATTGTAACAAATATACAAATGACCACAAAATGTATTTGACTTCAATCATACAATGCTTTACGAACCACTATTTCCGGTCAAAGACAATATGGATTATAATCGTCTATGAATTGGTTCGTCCGATGCTTTCAATTTCGAAATCAAATAGATTTCACTCAAAAAGCTTTTATCAGACAATCTGTTCGAAAAATTTTAATAATTCTGACCGCAAATCATTGCTACAAATAATCTCAACTCACATTCAATTCATACGAATTTCTAGAAATATTTCCTCTCTTTTCTCTCTATTCCACAGAAAGTTATTTTACACAGAATATCAAAGGAGAGCCCCATCTAGTAGTTCATCTACATGTATATTCTTTCTCAACCATACAAATATGTGTACAAATATATGTGTTAGGTTTAAGTTCAAGAGATTTTTATCTTAACAGTTCAATTCAATTATTTCTAATTTTAATATGTAAAAATATTGCAAATTTTTGAAATGGTCAAATTTGAAAACATGTTTATGTGAGTATATCTCATTGAATGTCATTTCAATCGATTGTTGAAGAGTTTGTTCAATGTTTGGAAGTAATGGTCAGAAAAGTGAATTATGGAATCGACCGAAACGTACATTAAATTAATTGACAGAAATGCATAACAAATATAAGAAATGATAGCTCTTTGTTGTGTTGTTTAGTCCTCAACACTATTACGAGTGAAGGCATTAGATTTTCTTTGGTAATCCCCTTCGATCCTCAGTTACGTGACAGCGCTATTCTCCAAATTAAAGAAGGGGAGGACCACAATGAATGATAGAGCTCTGGCTCGACCTCTTGCCCCTTGGCTTCCAAATGAAATGAACGCAGACTAGAATTGCAGTTGTGGTGACTTCTTAGGATGGGTTGCGCTCATCACGACTGCCTTCTCTTTCAAAAGAGATCACATTTTGTTGCAAAATATTAAATGTATGAAAAATTTGTTAACTTTTGTTTGTATTCTTTGAGCGCTTCTCTCAAATTGTATTGAATTATATGTTTTGTGAAAACAAACCAAAAAAATGAAACATTGATTGAAAAACTATTCTCTTTTTTATCGCAATTCAATCATTTGAATAATACGTTTTCTATTCGACTCTTTTTGTAAATTGAGTTACTTTTTACCAATTAATTAACTTTTTAGTCACAAATAGAGTTGAGAGCAAAAGAAAATGAATTGAATTATTTGATTCGGTTTATCTATTAAATAAGTTGTGGATCATTGGCCGCATTCTCCATATCTCGGGAGCTGTCAGTTGTCTATTGTGGTCGATATGGTAGTATTGCTGTTGTCGAGCGAACTTAGACTATAAAAAGAGAGTTCTTTTCATTTAATATTTTCAGTCGAATGAATGAATTGAAAGCAACTGTAAATGTGGTCATGAGTTCCGTTTTGTCGGAGGAGGCGATCGGCTGTTCAGTGTTGTTCACAATAAGCGAGTTATGCAGTTATACTGTTTTTGTTGCAAAACTCAGCTCAGAATTGGATCCGAAATCAGTTTTCGATTCTCTCTTTTTTGTTGGGTTTATGACTCGTCAAAACCTTGAGGCAGAAGATCAGTGAAGGACCACAACAACGACAATAACCACCAGAACTAAACCTAATGACCATTAGAGCATTTTTTATATAATAATAATTTCCCGGTGGCTATGAGTGGTATGACTGCCAGTATGCCAACCAGTGTTTCGCTTATCGTATTATTGCTAATGAAATAGACAAGTCATGCATTGAAGCCAACGATACATCCATTGCCTCAACCCAATATTCCTCCCTTTCCCTGTCCTTATGAATTATGGCTTTGCATTGTATAAGAGGGTCTCCACCATTAGATTGTCTGTTCCACACACTCTTTATTCAGCACATCATTATATCGCCACTAATTTCATAATTTCGATACTTTACTCTCAGCCCCAAAACATTGTCATATATTTCATTAAATCAATTGTTTCGATACAAAAATTAGTCTCTGAATCATTCGCTTCTAATTTTAGGCTCAGAATAAAAGTTAGTCTCCAATTGATTCTATAGCTCTCAAAAATTATTTTCAATCAAATGCACTGAAGCAAATTGATTAAGTGTAATAGAGCATAATTGTCATGCAATTTTAGAAAAATTAATCAGATTCGGCTCATTTAAAGTGTTTCTAACGTATTGATTAAAACATTGAGACAAACTAAAACCTGTAGTCCCTGTAACGGCAGAGTGTAGTCTCACCAATTTGATGATTGTATTTCTTAATAATTGATTCAATTTCTTAAATTAGGATATTATTAAGAAGCTATCAAATAAAGTATTTGATTGTACCAGCATACAATTTAGATTGAAATTCACTCAAATCGGCTTTAATTGAAAATTAATTCAAATTGTTTCTAAAAATTATTGAAATTAAAAATATAAGTAATCCTAGTTTAAGATGAAAATCGAGTGAAAGAAGTTTTGGATGAATAGTCGCCCAAAAGTTTGTCTACTTTGAAGCGAAACACCAAATGATGTGATTATAATAGCGTTGAAGTGATGAGCAAAAGAAGTTTATTCGAGTTTATACTAAAATTGCTTTTAAACGCTTTAATGTTTGGAGTTTTGCGTTTGGATCGAATTGACTCACGTTTTGAGTAGAGTTTAACTGCAAAATATGCTAAAATCTAAATACTAGTGGTTTATAATTATTAATCTCGAGTATAATCAAGTGAGACGTGACGATACACCGACTGCTCAACTGCTGCCTCTTCGGTCTTATCTTTGAAATAGCATTAGATTATAATTAGTCATATCTTTTTGAGACATGAATTAATTCGATAATTATTAATATTACAAAATTGTTTTATCCACGAAACTAAATCATGTCTTTAATCTCTGATAATATCAGAAAAGAATTTCAAAATAAATTAAAGGCAATATTGAATGAAAGCTTCGGTAGTCATCAAAATATCCTAAAATGAAGTATTAATTATGGGAACATGCACATTTTCATACAAAGCTCAAGAATGCATTTTTAAAATGCTTTCAGCTTGGTCAAGCTGCAAGTTTTGATTCTAGCCGTAGTGATTAGGTGAGGCAAATGGTAAGGCAAATGCTGAGCCCTTTCCTTAACAAAATATAATTGAATCAGAAATATATTCTTTAGAAAATCAAAGGAATGCAGTCTTTCATCGAAAGCATAACTTTTAGTCCAAAGTTTAGCTGTTATTATATGACATGAAATTCTTTGATTCCGGAAATACTTGAGGATTTAGTGGAAGGCCTTTTGTTAATGTTTTGAGTCGAGTAAACCTGTGCTGTGAAAGAAGGAGACACTTATCACTGATGACAGCCAACAGCCAACAGATTTATTTTTAAAGGCAAACCATGTTTTTTGTTGGCAAACAGTCTAATCATGTGCTCATATACTCAATAAATTCTTTTATCAGCACTGTTTCAGATTCTTGTAAACCTATTCCAGAATTAATTTCTTCGCACAAATCACTACTTTCTTTCACGGCTTCGGCCGAAAACTAAAATGAAAAATGACTATAATTATTATTATTTCATATAATTATTCAATTTTCGAATCCAGACAAAAGATTAATTAAATTTAAGCCCTATCGGTGGCAAATGCCGATAAAACTCTTTTAAAATGATCTTATTTTGAGTTTTTGAAGGATTGGTTACCAAAACAACAGAAAAGCAAATAACTGTGTGAAAGAAAAACTAATATAAGAAATGATAGCATTAATTGCATTTTGTTCTGTCGATTGAACTGAAGTTATTGTGAATTTATATCAACACTATATTAGAGAAGCGATTCTATTATTAATGAACCGCATATTCAATGCGTGTACTTATGGGAAGAAAAGTGCAAAATAGAAGAACATATTTATTCTGATCTTAACTTCAATATCAAACTTATATATTATATACAATCAAATGGAGAAACAGCTGCTTCTGTTTCATTTGTGGCAAACATTTGGTGGACAACCACTCACTTTCATATGTTATTAGGTGTGAAGTGCTTTCCATATTGTATTCATTCAGAAAATTCCCAAATGACAGCTTTTATGTACAAAAGTTGATGGAAAATAAAATGAAAGACAAACATAGAATCCGATTATTGAGAAATAAATACAAGAATCAAAAGAAATGTGAAATCTCTGTAGATTTCGGAAGAAAATCTTAATTTGTTTTCTAATGAATTTATATTATGTGTAAACAAAATTACTTTTCTTTTGAAAAATGAAAATTATTGACTTATTGAGTGTATGTCTAAACGAAGACAATGTGAGAGCAAAAGCCAAGTCATTACTAATGAGAGTGAAGGACCCAATGAATGCCAACTCTATTATACAATATGTAATCAAAAAGCAGTGATCACTGAGTTTATTGATTAGAGCAAAAGCAGCCAACATTAGAGTACAGCCACTGATGACAACCAACTCAATCCATGCAAGTATTGACAAACCGGAAAAGTATGGAAGACATTACACACATAGTATTTGCTCGAATAATCATTAATGGTTTGGTCTATAGACTAGCAGACAGTGCTATACTTAATGGTAACATGAGTTGATCCAAACTTTCAGTGCATCACTTAAATGGCTTACTGTCAATGTTATCCCTTAAGTGAATGCAACCGAAAGAATTCTCAACTTCAGTGAACTGAGCAAAAACTGAGCCGAGCAAAAGACCAACGCATTGAGTGCCTTATAGCGCCTTTTCTGCAGTGCAATGGAATTGAGCCCAGAGTACATCCCAAGTCAAGTGTGAAACCCCTGAAATCGCTTCGACCACAAACTGCAACGCTTTTGTTAAAGAATTGCATTCTATTACCCCAACCACACAGCTAACTCGTCTCTCTCTCTCTCTCTCTCTCTCTCTCTCTCTCTCTCTCTCTCTCTCTCTCTCCTCATTTTGTGGATTCCCTCATTGATTCAATTATAGCGATCGGATGGCGAGTATCAGTGGAGAGTTGTGGCAACACAACGAATACAATCTCTTTGCCATAGACTGACACAAGTGATTGTGTAATGTTTTTGTGTTTCTTTTCTTCACATTTGTATCACTTATTTCGGTCTCTTCTATAATGGCTTTAGTTTTGTATATATTTTTGGTCTAATATTTTACTGGAATAGAAGTATATTTTTATAAAGAGATATTCGGTAATAACCAGAATGTGTTGTATAGCGAGTGGCCATTTGTCGCTCTGATGCCAATAACAATGAGCTGACCATAAGTTACAAAAAGTGAATCTATATGTGTATAACAGGGAAAGTGCATCAAAAGTGTAAAAAGAGATCAAATTGAATGCTCTGAAAGACAAGTTTCTCAGCTCTAATATAATCACGACTTTTCAAAAGAGCTCATACTTTGGCCAAAATAGAGTGAACAGAATCTGCTTAAATGAGTTGGTCTGTCAAACAGTACACAAGTAATGCCTGCAATCACATAGTCAACAAATCTATTGCTAAAAGCACTCTCTCTATAGCGTCAAACGCATCATATTTTCGCTCCCTTTTTATGCACTTCTTTTAGCAAAACTCGGAATTCACTTCAAATATACTTTTCATTCAATTTTTGTGTCGAATATATCAGAAATTGAAAACTTTTTTAACTATTTTAAGCTGTGCTCTACCTTTTCCCAACATTTCAATAGCCATTTACACTTTTAATATATATTTTTTAGTGAAAGCAAACTTTTTGGTCACTCAATCTATTCGTTTGATTGAAAAATTATACCAAAATATTGCGAATAGACTCTAAACGAAACTCACAATAGTAGAGGAAAAGTGATTTAAAATCAATTTGTGACATAAAAAGTTGTCCGACTGTCCAAATTGAAGATCTAAGCTAGCAAAGCCCTGCTTTCAGTTCACCTTTGGCTCAAAACAGCCGTCATTTTCTGACAAACAGTATATCAGAAGTTATAAATGAAATGCAAAAATCACTGCCAAATGTTTGCGCCCGAAAAGAAACTTTGCGGCAATGCTCTCAACTTTACTCTGCTTTTCACACAAATAACAAAAGAATTTCATTTGAGTATAAAAAATATTTTGTGATTTATTTTGATATTCATATTTACTCTCTTATTGTCTAATTCGCTAATTTTATGTAAAAATAGTGAATACATTTTGGGAATTGAGTTTATATTGGATTGACTCGAAAGCATCGAAAGGGACATAAAGTTATTGTCGACTTAATTAGTGTTTGCAATTCAGTAGTGCTGTTATGGCAGACAAATGTATCACTAAATGAGTTGTGGATTGCATTTGCAGGAAGGCAATGATGTTTATGTGAGTGTCTATGCTATCAATAAGTAGAGTCAGTAATTTGTGAGCCTCTACTCTACTCTAATGTAAACGATATCATTGCAGACATGGAATGGGAAGTACATTAACTCTAACTGACCGTTACGAAAGAGCACAACTAACTAAAACTATTATAGATCCGAACGGACAAACATAAAGCCCAAGAAAAGGGTTCAAAAGTATATTCCATCAATCGGTTTGTGACACGTTATAAAACAATCGCTCGGGTATTGAGAGCAGTCATAAATGTTATTAAACTTTTTATTAAAGAACTCTGCGTTTGTCACTCTTTTCGGGGTCTTTGAGGGGAGACTTATTGTGTGACTCTGAATATGAAATAATAAATGAGGAAAAGTAGGCGACAGACAGACAACAAAATCGATAAGTTTTTGGTTTTCTATATTTTTTTGGTCGACTTTTCCACTAAAGAGCTCCTAATGTGTGACTTAATGAGTTGCCGTTCATTTAAGTGATGCCAATGTTTATTCTCCAAATAAAAGCATTTCAAACAAATATTTAATATTTTTTGCTGTCGTTAAGTATTATTATAAGAGTTTCAGTGGTATTCAGTGGCGACGTTTGAGTTGTGGTCGTTTTGTTGTGATGTTTGACAAACCATTTAATATCAATTTGGGTTCGATTGTTGTTGTGCTCATTGGTTGCCAACCAATGGTGGAGTGCAACGAATAGCATGTGTTAGACATTAGTTTCGCATTTATTAAGTTTGCAAAACTTCTTTCAAATTCAATATTCATAGAAAAAGCCAAAATGTATTGAATTCTGGTTTGAATACAAACTCTAAGTATTCATAGAATGAGAGTTCGATTTGTGTTTCCATTTGTTTGTCTGATATAATGAATGAAATGGAGATACAGTCAAACAAAGAGTCAGGAAATCAATTGACCTCACGGTGGAGGGGGTGTAACGCCTTTGGTGGCGATACAGTCTAATGATTGGCCCGACATAACAATGCCTTTTGTTTTTCTAACTCTTTCATTGGTAAGGCTCGTGGTCAGTGGTTGGAGGCGGGTCTTGATCTCAATTTCTAATTCAGCCGAGAGGTCAGCGGTTAGTGCGTTGGCTATAATACGGTATAAGTTATATATCGCTTCTCTTCATTATTAGCCGACAGTATTCGTGGAATAGATTAAAGTGCTTTCGAGTATTACTGTATATATTGAGAGACAGTCAGACTCTTATGTAATGCTAACAAAATGAATGCGAAGAGGAAGAGCTAAGTGTGCTTTTGCCGAACCACAAAAAAGAGAGAGACTTAGTGGTAGTGCAAAACAGAATAACAGAATCGACTGATAAATGTGTTTTTCTCAAATCTCGTTAGTGAAGACACAGCACATCAAACGGTCAAAACACGAGTAAAAGAGCAAAAAGTGATCCGGATTTTGGCTTTAGGGGACACAATGCCAGTGCTGTACACTTAATGAGATTTTCTCTTTTATTCTGTGGAGACAAATGAAGCGAAGATACCCATCAAAAATGTAACGAACTATACTCCTATACACTGTTATCAGTGCCACCAAAAAGGACAGCACAAACATATTAAACAGTGGCCAACAATGACTGTGTGCCCAATGACTTGAATGACATGACTTTCTCAACACATCTACGATAAAACAGATATTATTTTTATTATTGATATACAGACCAATGGATCACTTCTTTAATGTCATATAAAAACAGAGAAATCAGAACATTCCTAAACAGACAAAACCAACAAATAAATTATTTTCATTGCTTTCACTAATAATTAAATTTGTTTGAAATAATATTTTGATTACACATAAAAAATGCAAATCTCATGCCTTTTGACTAAAATTCACTGAATTTAATAAATTTCTAAAATAATTTTTAGTCTGAATTTTCAGTAATTAATAGAAAATACAAATGAATCAAAATTTAATCATTAATTCAAAAGCAATGAATTAACACAAAAATAATTCATTTTCAAGACTTATGTTTTAGACATCGATTTGGGATTAAAGTAAGAAATTCGAGAGTTTTTGGTTAAAATTAATGGCAAATGCATCACAAAAGTAGAATTGATATCATTTCATAAAAGTTTTCTAATATTTTAAAAAGTTTTGGCAAAAGAGTGTATTTCAGATGAATAATAAATGAAAGGAATACTAAATTTAATTCTTTATCTCTCAAACAATTCTTATATTTGTTCAGTTGTTTAGCTATTCTTAAAGTTTGAGCAAACAATTGATCGATGGCTTACACATCAAAGTTATATAAGAGGAGTAGTTTTTGTTAGACTTATGATCTGTTTGGAGCACAAGTACTTCAACTTTAACATTAAGGGTTACAGCAGTTGATGTGCGCTTCAATTAGATTAGGTTTGGAGTAAATGAGACAAACAGTGAGTGAGAGAGCATTTATATGGTATCGCTTAAAGATGTTCACCACTACCAGCACTGCCATCGATGCCATCACTGACATAACTCATTCACTGGTGATGGCTGTGCTCTCAATTACATCCCACTTGAATCGGGAATTCAATGAAAATGACATAACGTGTTCGCCCATAAAATAGTTTATACCAAATGATAATTCAATGAACGGCTAAAAAATGTCGACTCAAAGAGCACCAAATGTTTTGGAGACTTGAAGGGAGAGCTTTGATTAGACGACTGCAATAATCTATCCATATGTATGAAGATATGTATGAAGGCTTGAGTTCAAGTTTCGACGCTTTCGACGCTCTTCTCTTCGCTTGAGTTTAATTTCCTGCGTCTTTGTGGAAGACATGCTGTTTCTTCAAGTCGAGGGTCAGTACCGGATCATTCATTGCCTCCATGAGTGATGCCGGCGATACTCTAGCGATGCGAGTGAACCACTTTCAGACATCCCTTCCCTACTGACTGGCAGTAGATTAGAGTCCGTATTGCGTAACAAAGCGTTTGCGACACATAATTGTATGTCAGGTCCTCATAAGTTGTATGCATATCAAATGTGCTCACTCTTCACACTTAGAGCATTGCATATATTTAAGTGTCACCAAGGTTTCAAAATCATAATCAATAGATTCTGCTGTGCTTTTCATTGATTGTATTCTGTAATAAATAGAATGTCTTCTCTCCGGCCAGTTCTCAATAATAAGATAATTCAACATTTTTTGAGAAATTTGTGGTAATGGCATTTAAGGTAATGTATTAAGGCTATGTGAGTGCTGGCTATCCCGCAACGGTTTGTGATTCATTTGGTTTGATAGTAATTCCATAGAGAGCTGTGTAAATGGTATATACACTCGAATCGTATACACCATTGCTTTTGACTAACAAACACACGCCTGATATCTGAGAAATATTTATGAAGTATCGCGAAGTGAATCCCCATCTCTATTGTGGTCGACCACCAAATACAAAGAGCAGTTATTTTTTGTTGCCTATACTCATGAGAACAAAAAAGCATTAGTATTAACATTGATGTGGTTTTGGCTCTGTTTTAGACTGTTTTTGACTGTGATGGATAGGCAATCCAACCTATCCTGATATGACAGGCCGGCACCGGTTATAATACATGCATACATTCAAACGCTTTTCTCTTAAATAATATATTCTTGCCTTTTCTTCCTTCAAACCAAATGTATGTTATTTTTAGGCCATTCGGACGTTAATCAACGCATTCGGCCTTAAATTGCAGTCAATTTTCTTCTGTTTATTATTATTTATTAATCAAGTTTTCCTCAAATTTACTTAATTTTCGAGCAAGTGTACATTTTTATTTCAGGTTGTAAAGAAAACAATTTCTAACCAGAACATCAAGTTTCATTAGCATCTTCTAAATAACAGTGGAATAAAACTATTTCATAGTCATATCGGATATTTTCTTAATAAAACCAAATGATCTTGATTAATATACTGAATTTCAATATGAAAGATATAATTTTAGTAATTATTACAGTGAATCGAAAACTTCAAATTTCAGTTAATTTGTTATTTGAGAGAATTTTCCAAAATATTAGTGATTTTATGGCAAATAATTTGAGAAATGAACTTTGCAAAAATGATTTTATGCAAAGTTGTAAGTGTCTCTAATAAAGACAGATTATTCTGTCAAGAGTTGGCTCAATTGCATCGCACATCAGATGTGCCTCAAATATCGATTGCATTTTGTTTATATAGAAAGGTTTCAAACTTTATTTCTATAATGGGTTATAATGAGTGCAAAAAAGATTGATCCCAACCCTTGGGGGCTGAACTGATATTTTAAAGCTTTCAAAAGAGTCCTCGACTCACATTTCGGTCAGAGTTTAGTCTATTTTCCATTCAATTAATCATTTGGTGTGAGGTCTCAAAACTCAGATCCTTTAAAATTTTTCAATAAATATTTGAATCGCAAGAAACGCCATATTTTGCTGAATTGATAAAATTATTCGAACCGTTTCTATACTTATACCAAATTTTCGTATAAAACAATTCCGATTGACTTTTGACTCAAACATAAATAAAATAATTAAATTTTAATACATTTCATCAAATTTCCAATTAATTGTTCAAATGGTTATTTGTTGAATAAAGTGTTGCATCGGAACTGAATTAATGTTAAAGCAGTACTACTTTGGACTACACCTGATATTGTAGTTATGGTTCGGTTGAATAAATTTTGTTGGGAAATATAAGAAGTGCTATTTTAAGCATAACATTGTCGCACAAATCAAATGCTAATACGAGCGGTAATACCGGCTTTGGATCCGTAAGGTGTGTGCCATAAACAGCGTAACCGATAAAATGGAAACGCATTTGATCTGCATTTTATTCATTCAGTGAAAGTGAGGCACAAAAGGGAATCGCATTTGCAAACTATTGCACAACTGATTATTGCCTCAGCGGTGCAGTGCTGGTCATACACAGTCAGAGGTAGTGCACCTGCACATTACATGTCAGCTTTCATGCATAAAGGAAATCAAGTCAATGCTCAAAGACAGTGACTGCACAACCAGTAAAGTCCGCAATTGACAGTCATCGAGATCCAGGTGCAAACAAAATTATTAAACCAAATGTAAATCTGTTCGGAAAAAACCTCGTTTTTCTCATTGATTCTATACATTCACTTTGGGTTTGGTCTAAGTTTAGGTCCGTTTCCGTTATTAGGCTTTTGCATATTTAACGGCAATATTATTACAAAAACGTCATAAAAACCAAAGGATGACCTTTTATTGCGACCTTTTATGGGAACAATCATTTGGATCCTTATTGTTGTGCTTTTTTCAACCGTTTCGTTAGAATTACTTATTAATTGCATAATAATTATAACTCAAACCAATTCAGTAGTTTTGACGACAGACTAAAAAAACCACAAAAAAATCTGATAAATGATTCCAAACATATTTAAATAATGAGTTAGAAAACAGTTGTCAGCAAATATTCACTAATATTTTGAGAAAAGTTGCGCTCGAATAACATTAGCAATGAATATATCTTAAAATTCATGAGCATGTTTATTCTTTCTAAAAAATAAAATGATAAATCACATTTTAAGTTAATTGGTTTGTAAATATATACAAACATACTCTTAATAGATCTTGCACACATTTGAAATGTTAGTAATTCAAACAAAACTCATGTAACGACTGACTTATTCTAAAAGGTTTCTGTTTATTCGATTAATTTGTAAACTAATCAAATTTTTAGCTTGATCAAGTATAATTTGCACATTAGATTTATATTGAGAAATGCATAACCTTACAAAAATTACATTTATTAATTTAAGTTGATCAAAATAATATCTATCTATTGTTTTTATATTCAAATAAAATTGAACGATGGTTAATTTGAACGATATATGATAGAAATGATAACATTTTTAATGAAGATGTGATGCGTTTTAATAATAAATATTGTGAAATATGATAAAAAGTGGTAATATATTGGATAATGTGTTGGATGTGATAAAAGAGCGCAAATCAATATCTGGTCGTCTTTTGAGTAATTCATATGCATTTAGAAAACGGTGTCTTTAATGAAATAAGTGAAAATTCATGTTCTCTGCAAAGAGTGCTCTCAATAACACCATATAAACTGTAAGACAGACCTCATATATAAATATATATTTCGGGCAAACATTCTGAGCGTTATATAAGAGATACGAATAAATAGAAAATACAATTTATAGCGACCCGACTGATGGTCTCATGACTTATAATGCGAACCAACTATAAGATAACTAACACTAATGTTGACCAAACTATACACAAAAATATACTTTGATAACCATTGGGGCCAACTTGTGAGCTAGGCATTTTTGCTACTACTTATCATTTAATCTCTTCATCTAATAATAATAAATTATTAGCACATTTCTCGTTCTTTGCCTCATATGTGAAATTGATAAATCCAAGCAATTTCAAATTTGCCTCTTTTAAACATAATAAATCTCCAGATTCAATTTGTTTCTTTGGAATTGGTATAAAAAGTCCCATGTTAGTAATTAACTATTACAATACAAGCATGTATCATTAAGCAAGTTATTGTGTGTGCAAGTAATTTGTACAACTGACTAATCGACATCATGATCATAAGCAGGGATGCCCAAGGTCGACGGCTCTAGAGGTGGGTCTAACCCGGATGAAGGACGAAAATTTCTAGGGGGTATGCCTCTAATGTTAAATTTTGGCAAAATTTTAGGGGGGGGGGAGTCAAAGCTCATCGGATTTGATTGACAATTTTTTGACTCTAGGAGAGGGTAAGAAGTCGACCCCCTTGGTCATCCCTGATCATAAGCAAGTGATGGCAAATGTGCATGATCCTCTTGCTTAATTTTAAATTTAATATTACTGTAACAGTCCAACCTTTAGTACATGAAACCGCTCCTTATAATCCCTCCCAGGCTATAATCCCTCAAACCTAAAAACCATTCGACAGCCCCATAGGCAATAATGTTAAAATAACCTGGTTAGTCCTTCTGGTTATAATTCTCGAGTATTGCATCTACTATAATAGACTTCAGTGCATTTTGACCTGGTTATTATCCCTTGTCAAGAAAAACGTTTAGAAGTTTTCTAAATTATCCTCAATTAGGACATATTTAATAGAGAATTTAATAAATAAACTAGGTTTATTTATGAGCATTATTGATTTAATTACCAGTGTATATTCATATTGTACAGGTTAAACTCAAAATTGACATAGGATTCTAACAAATCAGACTTATCATAAACTGTGTTTCATAAAAATCGAACCTTGTTTTCATATTGGGTTCTGGGTTTAATATAAAATACGGGTAGAAATTTAGATAATGATCAGACCATAGGTTTAAGATAACAATTCATTCTTAAACTTTAAATTTTTAGTCAACAGTTTGATATTCACTGTATTATCGTTTTCTATGATATGTCTCGAAATTCTTAGCTCTGTTTGACGTCAGAGAACTCTATTTTATATGAAACGCACTTTAACCAATTAATCTAGTTAAAAATTGGGGAACAAGTTGATCTCAAAATTATTTTAAAATCCAGAGTACAAAGGGTTCGTATAAAGGGTGAAAAAATAACAGTCATATTTTTCATGTATGACATCCTTTGAGTTTAATAGTGTGGTCTCAAAATACCAAATTCCCAAAATACAACTCTTGATAATCTCATATTACTTGTATTGGAAGTTTATGAACTGACTTAAATGGTAAACGACTCAGTTGTTAATAGGAATATCGAAACCAAGTTTTAATATGTTTGAGGTACAAATGTATGGAATAGTTTCTATTTAATTAGAGGAGCGTAGACACCTTGGTCTCCAATCAACTTGAGGGTAC
>JAQGCS010000720.1:0-18982 GCA_034702105.1 Fuscozetes fuscipes
AAATACCCATAAAACCAAACCCATGTCTAAATCTCATGGATTTTTCATTGATTTTCTCATGTAATCTAGGCTCTCGCGCTAGCATTTCTATCCTTTTAAAACGCTTTTTACACGAAAATAACACTAAAAGTCTTCCAAATAATTTATTTTTAATCTTAACAAGTTCAAACTTTCGGTTTATGATGTACTACCAGACCCTCATATTATGTACAAATTTGATCTAATTATCACCAGTGGATCACATATTTCTTGAGTATTTCTAACCTTTTCAAACGGAGTGTATTATTACACATTTTTGATACGATTTTGACAAATGACTAAATTTCCTCCATTTATACAGAATTTAATTAAATTAAATTAAATCAATTCATTTGTGACTCAATTTATGCGATCAATTGCTTTACTCCTATTTGATGTTCTTTTCAAACATCAAAATCATAGAAAAGTGGACTAATTTGTCCCTAGAGGTTTCAAGCATTGGCCAATTCTTTTAAAAATTTCCAATTATCCAACTCTTATTTTATCCTAAAATGGCCTACAACTTTATGAGTACATGCTCATTTTTTGATGACATTAGATATTTGTTTGGTTTTGAATGAAACAAATGCACTGTTAATACATGAAATCAGTGGAAAAATAATGTCTCTTCGATACAATCGCACACAAAGTCTTATTATCTGAGTTCACACATCACTCCATTTGTCGATCCATTGATTCGAATAAAGGCCTTATAAATGACTCAATACTAGTGTTCGGAGTAATAGAGTGAGACATTCGTTCAAAATAAATAATGACAGGGATGTCCACATCATCGACACTCAGGTTATTTGACCATTTGATCTCTTTATTTGGTAAAATTCAATGCTGCGAACATCCTCTAGCAGAAACACATCTACTGGAGTATTCACCTTTTCTATAGAGGTCTATTCAACTGTACAATAGAAACGGTAATGACCACTAATTATCGGAAACCGTCTTATCTTGGATCCATAATCAGTGTTAGAATATAGAGTTTCAATAAGTTCTAATTCTATTTAATTAACAAGATAAATTTAATTCAAATTATAGAAATTAAAAATAAGAGCTATTCGTCAATATTTTAATTAAATTGTGTCTAGTTAAAGTAGCATGGTCTAGAACAGGAATGCGCAAGGAGTTATAGCCCAAATTCTCTTCTAATTTAGACCACCCTAGTTTTTGAGTTCAGACAGATCACCCCCTCCTACTTGGCGTCGAGTGATGCCTTTATCTTACTTTCCTTTCGTTTTTTTGTCTAAGGAGTCAGAAAACTCCCACCCTATACCCCTATACCCTCTAATTTTTTTCTATGCTCTTGATTATATCTATGCTCCTTTGTTAGATATCGATCCCTAAAATCAGTTAAAATAACGATTTGTATTAATCGAAATGAAATAAAATTACCAAATCTTAGGACTCATTAATTTTTCAACGTTTTTCAAAACCCGAGTATATATGAATTTGACAAGGAAATTCCTTTTAAAAATTACCAAAATCATGAAATTCTCCTTGAGTTTTCTTCAAAGATACATAAATAATATTTTCTGTTTCAATGGGGGATTGATTCTATTCATTCTCCTTAACGTGGGTTCTTTTCATATCGATAGTTTTCCATTTTTCAACCATATCTTTGTTTAGTTCGACTTAGTATCCTTGTTCAGTTCACTGATCATTGCTTGAGAATTATTAGTAAGTTTGTGAATAATATGATAAAAATGGTAATACGTTTCACTGGTTTGTCACAAATAATATTCAATTTTATCATTAATTATGTTTATATACCTTAATTGTGTTCATTTAACGACAACTGAATTCGTGGCCACACTTGTAAGTCAGTCGACAATCTTTGCTTTAAGGGGTCGAACAGTTAGTTTCCCTTTTTACAAAAGATTGCCAGGTTTAAATTAATGGCTTTCTTTATTTGTGAGCTCAAAAAGTAATACTTTCTCTCATTTCTCTCATTAAGTTATATTTTTTCTAAAAAAAGTGGAAAAGAATCACAAGTTTTCTCTAAGACTTTAAACGCAGTAATAAACTTGAAATCATTTTTTTCATTTATTTTTTACTTTTTTAATAGAAAATATCGAAAATTCTTGTGTTTCTCAATCGTCTAAATTTAGAAAATATAGAAACAAAATCTCTTAGAATTTATTTGGTAATCCCTTGGAAATAGACAAGGTTCTCTCATACTGTTGTTTGTAACCGCCTTCTGTCAAAATTTTTTCGATAAAATCTATAAAAGTTTATAAGAATGTGGAGGGTAGTAAATCCAAGACTTGCTTTGCACTCCAAATTGAACAATCTAATGTTTATTTACAAAGTCTCCGAGGTGTTCAACAATTTCATTTATAAGACTTACATCATTGGATTCTTGCAAACACAATGTAATGCTATTCCAGCAACCTAATTTTTATTCCCTAATGGCCAGATTCAATTGCAATATGATCAAGAAGAAAAATGTCATCTCAGTCACACGGTTTGAGCTAGATCAATTTAAAAAAATATTTTGAATAGATTATTGGAAGGAGAATCTAGTGCCATTAGAGTCCCGTAAATCTGATAGGCGACGTTTAGCTGAAGAGCGACATTTTTTTAATTAATCTTTTTTTCAACCTTTATATTTATGGTTCAAAAGTTATGAAATGAATGAGTTTGCAAATGAGTTTTAAAATAATGGTTAACTAGTTCATAATACCAAACATACATATGATGATGTATAATGATCATCAATAGCTGAAAAATGTATTAACTCCTAAAAGGTTTTGTTAAAATCGTCACCTTAGATGTTTCGCTGTTTGAGAAAAGTAAAAGTGTGATGATTATCGGTTGAGGTATTCCTAAAATGTTTCCTGTCCTGTCCTAAAATTTTAACCTTTTTGTATCTGAACAAGTGAAAACTGAATATGAAAAGAATATTTCAATTTACATATAATCCTGCATTCTTCTTGTGGCCATAGCGCGCTTGAATTTGACCAATGTGATATAAAAATTAGCTGGCTGGAAGTGGAAGTCGTCACTGGAAGTGAAATTCAATTACAGCGGAAAATTTTTCGGAAATACCCGCAAACGGACGCCAATAACATGGATTCTTGTGGAGCTTATATGTATTGTCTGTTATATTTTATATGTGAAATATGAACTATGCGTTTGCCATAACTTTACTCATTGAACTCATACATTGTGTTTGCATTTCTAACATAGAGAGCAAATGTAAGCTCCACAACAATCTATGTTATTGGCGTCCGTTTGCGGGTATTTCCGAAAAATATTCCCCTCATATTTCATGATTCCTAATAAGCTTCCAGGTCATACCAGATTTGGCCGTTTCAATATTAACCTTTAAATCGTTAGAGCCAAAAATTGTCAAATTCGATCAGTTTTGACACTCCCTCTAAAATTTTGTCAAAATTTAACATTACAGGTATACCTCCCTAGAAATTTTCGGTCTTCAGACCCCCTCTAGAGCCGTCGACCTTGGGCATCCCTGCATTAAACATAGATTGAAACTCCTCTGTGAGAACGATTGACATTCAATTTATAAAAATTAGAGTTATGCCTATTTTGTCAATCATAGTTCAATTGAAAGGATCTGAAAGCAATTAGACTAGTTACAAAAGTTATTACACAAAAGTTACATGACAATTACTCATACTATTAAATGCCTGCAAAAGTTATGGTCATTCATTTTTGAATTACTAACCTGGGATCAAAATGACATTTTCTTATTCACTGCAATACCTGCATTCGTGACTTTAGCCCAACTCTGATGTAAATTATTAAGTGTTTTATTAAGTCATTGAAACACTTGAATTAATATTTGTTAGAATGAGTTTATTAGTAAACAAAGCGATAAAGTATTGACAATATATTGAACTTAAATCTATATTTTATTACACCATTTATTGGAGTCTATGGAGTGTTTTCAAGAGTTTGAGTCATGCGTTGAATGCGAGCACAGAATTGTGTGCTTTTCACTCAATGGTTTATCTGCCACACATACGGCGCCGGCAGTGAAGTCACTTCATTTACAGTTCAATTCTCTGCTCGAAATTCGACAATAGTTTCACTAATTGTTTGATACTCTGGAGATTTGAGGCCAAAGTTCTCAAAAAGTCTTTTAATATTCGAATAATTATTTGTATTAAACATAAAATTCATTTCAATCAAATTGAAAATATTTGAATCATTCAACGATTTGGCCATACTTTGTAAGTATTACAATATTTGCTCGATTTACTTGACCATAAATTATCTCTTGAATTTAAATTGATACTGATTATTTTTCATCCACTTCCTGGAGTTTGAGTTAAAATATATTTATTTAAAAGTTAATGTATTAAATAATTTTTTTTAATTCTTGGATGAATTAAAGCATAAGTATTAATATGTGGCTATTTTTATCGAAAATAAACCAAGATTATATTAAATACATAGAATAAATGGCTATTTACTTCAAAAATACATTGAATACAAATTCGGGCGAATTTGAGTTAAGCTCGAAATAGTAGTGCTCCCAATAGTCCATCAAAATGACAATATAGAGCACACCATCTCATTAGTCATTCCATTTAAGCTGATTTTTGGCTCAAATAAACAACTCATTCATTGAGCGCTAAATTTTTAATTAACTTAAAAACATTTTTTGTGACTCAAAATCGATGGGAAACCGATTTTTCAATTGAATTGCATTCAGTTGTGATTTAATAGCTCTTTACAGTCTTTACACTTAATCTAATAATTGTCGGCTACTTATAAAACTTGAGCATTTCTGGCGGTACTGTTTTACTCCCTTACAAGTTAAATAAGGAGGCGTTCCACATATGATGGGCGCTCAGTCTCTTTTTACACTTGTATTAAATACTTCTAATAATTGTTTTGTGGTTTTTTAGATTTGAAATTTTGTTACTATTGAGTTAATATTAGCCAACAATTAATCGATAGATTCTTTGAAAATTGTTAATAGACCTCAACTAAAAATGCAACTTAATATCAAAGTTTACTAAACAGTTATAAAATCGAAGAGAAAATGTGATTCAGTTATGAAGTATATGAGAATATATGGGAATATAAAATCTGTTGCTTTATTGCAAACTTGAGTTGAGTTTGTCTTTCAATAAATATATTTTTGATAAATACTCCAAAACACTATGAATATGAGTGGAAATTGACGACTATCACAAAATATGAAGAGAATTTTAGATAAATTAGTTTCGAGTTTACATAAAATGTGCTAGTAACAATACAACATCTCTACTGGATTACGAACTGACTGTAAAAATGTGACCTTCTTTTGTCTCAAAATATCTTAAATTTATTTAATTTTCAATGATATTTGCAGATTGAATGCCATTAATAGTCAGCGCATTATTTATATTGAACTGATTTGACCCCAAATTAGATAACTGTTGCTTTGAGTGTTACCCTAAGATATGGCTCTATTCTTATTATGGAAATAACAATTAGAGAACTACTTAATCAAAATCTCTACTAATTTGTATGTAAGGCTGGCTTTTAATTACAAAAATTTCATTACTTTTATTAAGAACTCAAATGCATTCATATATTATAACGAATGGAAAACAGATTAATAAACTTAAAGGTTGGATATGATTCATATGACAGCACCAGAAATAATGCTAATTCAATGCTTCTCATGTCTCTACAATTTACTTTGAGTGTTTGATTAACTATAAATGACCTTAATAATAAGTTTCAGAGTCAATTGTGATCTTAAAATAGAATCAAATTGAACGAGAATAATATCTGCAATTCATCTAGAACCAAATGGAATATTTACATATCCAATTAATATTAAAGATCCTTTGCCATTTTATATAATTTATACTGGTACATTTTAAATCGAACGTTTCTGTTAACTGAAGTAATTATGAAATATTTATTAATTTGTGGAAAACTATAATAATAATAATGAAGTTGTGTAGAACTGCAATAATTTAATGATTTGGGATTAGATACATTAAAAATCAATTATTTAAATAGTTTAGACCAAAATTGAAAGAACAGATCAATTATATATAAATGAGTTCCAATTTATGTCTTGTTATTATATTTTGTGTTTCTCTTAGTTTATGTTTGAGTCAAATAATTTCATTACTGAAGTCAATCCAATAAAAGAGATCTGATGTCATCTAATACTGACTTTTCTTCAAACGACTGACTTATGTTATGGACATTATTACAAACGTCTGTTTGTTTTCATCCCCTTATAGTTATTACAATTTAAGTCTTGTTCTGCTCCTAAATCTTTGGCTAATTCTTTTGTTTACTGCTTTCCAAAAATTCTATTTTACTGACATCTTAAATTTTCTGGTTTATAATTGAACTAAAAAAACATCTTGGTTAGTCTACTTTCAATTAATTTGTAGATTAGGCCAATATTTTGATGGCAGGGATTTAATTTAATTTTATTATTTCTGAACAACTTTCTTACGATTTAACCGATGGATTAGACTGGGCCAAATTTGATAAATTTAGTAAGTTTATAAGGAATCTTCTGTGGGTGGAAACATTTTCAAAAAAACCCGCAAACGACACCAATAAGTTATTGTGCAATAACATCGATTCTGCTGGCGCAAATGTTCTCTACGTTAAAAAAATGTAAAAAGAATATATGAGTTCAATTAGTAAAGTTACAGTAAAGTCCCATTTGTACATGTAAGCTTATATTTCGCATACAAAATATACATATATTGGTGATAAATCGATGTTATTGATGTCCATTTGCTGATACTTCCGAAAATTTTTGCATACACATTTGAAGATTCGTTATAAACTTGCTAAACAATCTAATCGATCGGTTAAATTGTAGGTTTTTAATTTATTGAATGGGTAAGTAATTTCATTCCATTTCTTTTATTCCAGGATAAGAATCTGAAAAAACGGTGTAATTATTTGTTATCAAAATATTTAAAAACTAATTCGTAATTATCAATGAAATTATTATTAAATTAAAAATAAAAACAATTATATATGAATGTCAAATGCATAATACACTCATTTTTCTTTAGTATCAAACAAACTCAAACAGTTAATTTTGTTGATAGAATCAATTAGTTGACAATCTTGGTCAAGCTTTCCTGCATTTGATAAATGTCGATAAAAAATTGTTTTATTCAAAATTGGTTGATATTATTACCGTATTACCGCGGAAACACCGGTATGCCGGTAAAAGTGAGGTTCAAAAAATCAATTAGTAAAATCGCAAATAATTTTATTTTTACGATATCTGAGACACTAGATTAGATAGAGTATTAGTTTATTCCGCGTCAGAGATGATGTCTTCGTTGTCTTCTTCCTAAGTTAATTTTATATGATCTTCCTCTATATCAATTGAATTAGAGGTCATCAATGTGGTCATCACTGAAAATTTCATCGCACTTAATCATTAAAAGAATTCCTCATCTCCAAACAAACATGACTAGTAGTCATATAAATTTTACATTCATTTGTGATGTATTTACCAACTGAAAATTATTCCAATTTGTTCATTTTTACCTGGGGTATACCGGTAGTATCATCAACCTCGAATTACACCGCATGCCGCTGTTTCTGCGGTAATACGGTAACAAAGTTTGTCTCATCCCTGTAGTGATACTAAAGGAAAATAATACTTATTATGCTTGATCATAAATAAGTTGACACTAAAGCAGACAAATATTATCGTAAGGTTTTAATTTTGCTTCGTAAAAGTTTTAGGGCTTTTAAAATATTCAAAACAACTACTGACATAGTTTTCATAAGTTTGAGGCAAAAACGAATCATTGATTCATTGATTGTCCAACAGTTGGCTTTATTCCCATCTCTCATATTTAAAATCGATTTCATTTGCAAAGACCAAAAGCATCATTTAATCGTAATCAGGGGTGGCCAAGGGGCTTTTATCCTCTACAATCGGTAACATTATAGGTATACTTCTCAGCAAGTTTTTTATTTTAGTCCTTCCTTACTGTTTTTCCTTTTTGTTTAAAAAGCCCCAAATATGCTCATTTCTATTAAAAGGGGGGTTTTAGCAACTTTTGAAAAACTACTCTCTAGACCCCCTTTAGAGCCATGGAGCTTGGCCACCTCTGATCGTGATTATTGTCGTAACATTTAAATTGAAAATCACAAAATATCATATGATACCTTGGTGAAGCAGTTTCAATGTTGCTTAATGTTAAAATCTTTACATAATTGCGATTTTCAATAAAACTTATTTTACTAACGTATGAGATATCGATCGATCAGATTGTTTACAATTCTATTCATAAATATTCAAAATATATCAAATAAGTGAAGATATTTAAGGATATATTGAAATCATTTTCTTTTTTTAATTTTATTTGAAATATGATATAACGGCACATAAATTGCGAAACTCTTCTCAATTCAACAGAATTCAGGACAAGAAATTAAATTTGAAAGGGTATTTCTTCCTATAAATTGACATTATATTTGGTCTGAATATATTACATGCAGCAAAAGGTCCTTACAATTTTTTACATTGAACTCTATGGAAAAGTTTGTAAGGATTAATAGAGCCACGTAACAGATAACTTAAAATTGTTTAAATTGCCCAATTCAATTTTGACATTTTAACAAAATGGAAGGCGAAATTTTAAAGGATGATATGTTGAGACTTGCCAAGACCTGGGAATTTTTCAACATTTTTGAAATGAGATTGTTGACTTGACTCTCTCCCCTCTTGCCAATGTCTAATATAAATATAAGAAATATTGTTATTCATAGCAATCATTGAGAACTTGATTTGACTAGAAATTGTCATTTCCTAAATATTTGTAACTGTGACCACGTTCAAAACTCTAATAAATATAATGTTAGCAAAAAGGAATGTGAAAGGATAGACTTAAAATTTTGCCCAGAGGATTTCATATAGTATTGAAATGGTATAACGTGATTGGCATCACATGACTTTAATGTTGTCCCCATTTACTCACATTAAGAAGCTCTAGAAATTGAGAGTAATCTTAAAATTGAGTGATTATCCGATATTTGATATAATATTAATAATCTCAGAAAAGATCTCCGAATAGAATAATTCGGTAGATTTCAAGGAAATGCTCTCATTTTGCTTAAAAGTCATAAAAACTGAATTCAAAGGATTTTCTCTTAAATATTATTTCAATTAAAAGATTTACTACAAATTGTTAAGACATCAAAAGGTTGGTCACAATGTAAAAAATGTACCATGTGGCATTTCAAACATAATTATAATATTTTTATATCGTTTTACCTTATTACTTTGAAAAGGTGATAATTTTATTTTCAATATCTTAAGTTCTATAATTTTATAGATATATCATTAGAAGTTATGACCATTTCCACCAAGGAAAAAATCTAAATTTGTATTTTAAGAGAATATGAAAATTGAAGTTTGATATTTTATTGTTGATCTTGTTTTTATATATATATACTAGGTGATGCCCGTTAATCGCAAATTGTTGTATTTAAACAACTGTAAAATTATTATTATATTTTACTTCTTATTTTATCGTCATTTTGTTTTTGAACTAAGCATAGCCTAAACTTATAGCCTATGACATAGGTGTACATGTGCTAAACCGATAAGTTATACGTCATACTACATAATCAATCAGAACACAGTCTTGCAAACAAATTTATGTGCAAACTTTTTCTCTAACTTTTCCATAATAGTAGTGATATGCGGCAAATATCTTACTTTAGGTTCTTAGTGAGTTGCTTCCATTTTTAATTAAAATATAGTTTAATAAATAAATTATTAAACAATCAAAAGAATGTAATTTTATTTATAACAAAATTAGCCAGTTTAAGCCATGAGTTTTTATTAAATTTTTTCTATCTTGTTAATTTCACACTAACTGACCCCAATTAAACTTATTTTAATATGACAGAGATATAAGTTATTATCAGTGGTGGCCAAGGAGAGGGAGTAGACCTCTGCCCCCTCTAGCTCGAAAAATTTTCACTCAAATCCGATGAGTTTTGACCCCCTCCTTCCTAAATTTTGTTAAAAATTTAACATTACAGGTATACCTCCTCTAGACATTTTTTGAAAACTACCCCCTAGACTCCTCCTCTAGAGCCGACGAGCTTGGTCGTCCCTGGTTATTATTAATCTTCTAGATTGTTTGAATTCAGACTAAATAAAATGTGTAAATTTCTTTTATTTAAGGTAAAAATTAATGTGGTAGCAAATACCTTTCCCTTAATGAGAGGATTTTCCTATCTGGAAGTTCTTTAACTAGAGGTCACTTAACATTACAAACCCATAGGAAGGTTCGGTGCCACCAAAACCTTTCCTTTAATGAGAAATTCTCTTATTATCACTAATGAGAGGTTTTACTGTAAATGCAATGCATATAATTGCATGCTCAAACTTATAATATTAATTTATAATTATTTAAAAATATTCAAAAATATATAAATGTCTGAACTTTTAGGTGTATTTGAATGTCATCCGACTCAGTCTTCCAAAACTATTTGAGTCATGATTATAGTTAAGTTCGGTTCGAAATTCCTGTCGTTATTATCGCCTTCCAAGAAGTCAAGTATTTCCGGAACACTTTTTATCGGACTGTTGTTCACACTTATGATACTTAAGGGATACGCCGTCAGGTATTATAGTACGAGTGGTATGTATTCATATCAAAGTTTTTACAAGCAAGGATTGTCAAGGTATAACCAAATATAAATAAACTCATATTTATTATTACAGATAATGACATCGCAACTGATTTTTTAAATGACTACACAAACAATTTTGTTCGCAATTTTTATAGCAACTCAAGTCCCAAGTGAGTCGTTCCACATATTTCACAACATTTAATATAATTTTGAATAATTAGTTCTCTTTCCACACAATTTCCTATTTTATATAACTCTACCGTTGGGTAAAACAGTAACTTTGGGGGCCTATCATATGGAAGTCTATAAATAACATGCTTGTGCTAGTATAGTCATTAAGGGATAATTGACACTTGTTTGCGGAGTCATCTTTTTGTCTATCATTGGCTAAATTTATTGTCAATTAATTCTTTGATTACATATTGACCATAAAAATAAAGATAATTAAAAATAGAACTTTAATAGAAGAAAAACTAATCCGATTAAGTATTGCATTGATTGCAATCAAATGCCAATCCTTTTGAGAGGAATTTCCTATTACTCGATACTTTCATTGATGAAATTCTTAAATTAATTGCCATTCAGAGGAACAGAGTTCCATAAATAGTATGGTACAAAATGTCAATATATTTCTTATATAATTCTTTACATTCTCACAAATGTTTTTGCGGATTATATTTAAGTTTAATTCTTAGACGAGCAAGGTTTTCAAAAAAATGCTTGAGGAGAGGTATGCCTTGTGATCATCGGCCAGACGATTGCTGTTCCAGTTCTTTATGCCGATGTAATCTATGGGGTGAGTCTTCTATTATTGTTTCGATTAATATACCATAAAAGATATAAAATCAAATTCAAAACAAATGACTTAATGGCATAAAGGGGTCTCATCTGAATTCTTTTCCCATTTGATTAATGTCTGTCCATTCGGTCCAATGTTTTCGAGTAATTTCAAGACCAGATTCTGTCATATTTGATGATTTTACTAAAAATGAACCGAACGGACATCAATTGAATTGATTGATAGACAGCGGGAGAAACACTTCGTTAAGCAGTCTTTTGTAATGTTTCTAATTTCCTGAATGTCTTCAGAAATATTAGTCTAAAGTAAATAACAGTTATATTCGTCTTTCCCTTTGAGATCAATAATCATTGGATCCAATCATTTGTTATGTTTATAGCAATGCTTTGCAAATAAGAAGTTATGAGAAAAGTTCGAAACATATTTATTGCTATCGAAATGAAAAATATATTCCGACATAATATTAATGTATTGTATTTATTTGAATGAAAATGGTCAGGCGTAAACTGTAGGTGTAAACGCATTGGTCTTCTGCAAAGGTACTAATTTCCCTTTTATTACATTTGTATGAAATATTGCTTAAAACCACTCAGTTTTGATGTATCTCTTTTAAGATGGGGCTGAAGATATATGTCATCCCCTTACAAATCATCCAAAAGTTTTGGCCAAACATTCGATGGACTCTGTTTTTATTCAAACCCATATTCATTCACTATATCAATGATGACCACAATTCATCTAGATAGAATCCTATATTTAACTCTAAACTTCGCCTTTTCTAGTTAATTTAATAAACTTGACCATCCTTCTTTTTATTCTTCTAATATTAGTTATGATAAATTTTACTCATTTTAAGATTAAAATTATTTGATTATTTTTAATCTCATACTTTGAAATTGATTTTTAAATTTTAAATTTCAATCTAAAATAGTTGCAATCACCTTATTTATCTATAAATCATAATTTGTTAACCCAATAATAAACTATCTATTGTTTGACTTAACACATATTGAATGTAATTATTGTAATTATTAAAGCATTTTCTCAATCGTTTAGAAAATTAAAACCCTTTTTAATTAATTGAAAAAATTGAATAAAAAATACGCCCGAAATAGAAATTGAATTTAATTTGATAGAAGTCAATGAATGAAATTTTGTTTACATTGTGTATACATTGTTTATGCATGGTGAATATTTTTAGAAATTTACAATCAATTAATTCCGTTTTTTAATTTTCTTGACATTCATTTTTGTGAATTCTTTATTAATTAAATAATAAAACACTATTTATTATTCGTACGAAAAAACATTGTTTTTCACTACATTTACGAAGTAAGGATGTAGTATATAGTTTTGGGCATAACCCCACCCGAGAGAAATGGGGATGAGACTGGTCTATGAAGATATGCATTGGAAAGAGATGGGGATGAGGCTGGCTCATGAGGATATGCCTTGGAGCTCTTAGAGATGGGCTGTCAATAGGTTAATTAAAAATGGCCGTTTCACGTCCATTTTTGATGGAGATTTCATTTGGATGGAAATGTAGTGGGAATTAGGTTTGATCGGAACTTGTTTACTAATTATTATATGATTTGAATAAAAGTTATGAACAGAATGTTTATTCAAATAATAAAAGCGGATAATTATTATTGAAATGAATTAAAGCAAATTCAAAATTATTCTGACCTTATATTTGTTGCGTAAGAGTTGAACAAAATTAGATAAGTCGCCCACAACTTCGAGCACAACCTTTCGTCTGCTATTTCGGGCACAGAATAATAGAATATTTGTTTTACTGTTGAAATAATTTTCGTGTCATTTAAGGTAAGAAATTATAATTAAATAGTTAGTAATTACTTCTATTAATTGAAATTTCCCACAATTTATGTAATTTAATTTTAAGACATTCCTAAAATGAAGCGAACATTCGTTTGTATTTAAGATTTAAATCAATTGATAAAAGTTTTGATTTTCTGTTTTGTTAATATATAATAAGTTTTGATGTTTTTTCAAACTTTCGAATGTCTGTCAAAAATAACAAAAATATCGGAAAAGCGGCTAAAATGTGATGCCTTTGATAAGTGAAAAATCGGTAAACTATCAAATATTTCGTAAATCAGTTGTTTTTATTGTATATTAAATTCTATAAGTTTTCAAATCATTTAAAATCCATTTTTCATAAATATTTTGTAGGATTTTCGCAGTGAAATGTCAGAAAACTATAAGTTTGAATGAGATTTCATAAATCACACCATATTTTGAAGTCATCGCTGAACTCACTGTCGATAAAATGTTTGAAATATTTTCTCTTTCACTCAAAACTGAAAACTTTTTATTTTGTCAAAAATATTCACCAAAATCTAAACACAATATTATGCATTAAATCAATTGTAGAGTTTGAAAACTTATTCAATATTTGGTGACTCAAACTGTGAAACTATATTATTATTAACTTAAAGTGTTGTCAGAAAATCTAAAAGTTTGTAATTAATTGTTTTTTAATAAATGCTCACAATTTAAATAAATGTGAGACAAATAATTAATTAGAGGCTAAACAGTTGATTAAATCAACGCTTTGTCTACTCTGGAGGTCAGACACCAGTCGTGAAATTAAAGCACTCTAATGGTCAGCGATTGTGGAAAACTGTGGAAGGGCATCTGCTTTTGAAACTGCATTCTGATAACTCAAATGTTTATATGACACCAAAGAACTGTTGCACACATAATATGGTTCACAATATTATGAAAATAATATTCTTTGGTAACTGTTTATAATTTGTGGCCATTTTTGACATTTTTCAAATATTTAATGAAAGCAGAATCCATTAGTGGAACGGTAGTAGTGATCGCAAAGATTCTCAAATGAATTCAGAATTTTAATGGTTTTTTTCGCGTTCAATGGCAAGATGCATTATTATGACGTAACAAAAACATCAAATACTGAAATTGTATCCAATATTTCTTAAAATCGATCGAAAATATTTTTAGAAGAATAATATTTAAGACATGTTTTCATAAGTGAATACAACATCTGTTATAATAAGTCTTAGAAATGAAAGAAAGTTCGATAAGAAAATATCCTTTGGTTTACACCGAAAACAAATCAATTTGCTTTAAGGCTATTCTTTGTGGCAATCGATAGATAACTGAGTCTTTTTTGTCTCAATTGTCAGTCAAGTAATTGTCTCATATTCTTCGTATGAGTTACTGTTACTTCAGTTCCCACTTCTGTCAATCGCTAAGAACTTAGTAGTAATTAAACACTACTTTAATTCGAGACCACAACACAAGAAAATTCTTAATCGAGTTAGAGATTTAAACAAGGGATAACCAAGGGTGTGTAGCCAAAATGCCTCCTGATTCGAGAAATTTAAGAAATAATCGCTTCTCTCATTTTTATGGCTTTCGAACAAAAAATGGTCGAAAACTATCAATTAAACTAAATTAGGGCTAAATAACTTGATTTAAGCGGATTTAGTGTTAATGAGCGTCAATTTAGCAAGAAATTTTCTTGTAAAATTTCCGGTCTTCACATTATCCTACTCTATATTCCCAAAACCTCAGTAAAACCGAGTTGCTTGATTATCTCTGATTTAAACAAACAAATATTGGTAAGGAAAGGGTTTAGGACAGTCCTTTCTTTTCATTCAAATCAAATATAATCAAATATTTTTCAATCATTCGAACAAATCTAACAAAAATAATAACTTTTAGTCAGATTTTCGAATATAATTATAAACTTTTATTTTTTGCCACAAAAGGAGATTACAATCGATATTTTCAGAGAAAATAACTTTTATTAGATTTGATAATTAGAAAAAAGGAATCCTTTGAAAATTTTTTCCTTGCTTTGAAAAAAGTAAAGATGCATAATATGATTGTGCTAGACTTAGGACTAGACCTTGATAATAGAGCTTTTCTATCAATAAACAAGGGGTTTAAAGGACAGAATAGCAATAAATGTGGGTTTGATTGCAGATTTTTGATACCTAATTGTTGATAAAGTAGTTGGTTGTACTCATTGTCTAACTCATCTTATCATAATTTGCTAAGCTACATGGTCCATTTTTAGCAAGAATCCTTTCAAAGCAGTAAAAAAATATCAATCGATTCATCTTTTTATTGAATAAGAATTTTAGTGAAAACAATTGAAAAGCGGAACAAAACCATTGGTAAGTGAGGAATGGTTTTCATCTCATACTCACATCAATTGAATATTATTTGATTAACTGATTTGACAAACGCTCGAACTTTGAACAACTTTTTCATAATTTTATTTCTGTAACAAATAATTGTTTGATTTAATCTCTATTTTCAATAATCTATAAACTATTTTATAAAATAGTTTTCAAATGATTCACAAGTTTTATTAAAATTAGAAAAATATTTATAGAAATATTGCTGTTTAGAAACCATTAGGTAATAAAGAGCTGACTCATCTCAGATCCGGTACAGGGATGGTCAATACTTACTAAGGTGAGCAGAGGATAAACGTCAATGTTTCGAAAAAGTTGAGATTATATTATGGTATTTAGTGGTCAGAGACCTTATTTGAGTTGAGTTCGAGGTTGTTTTTTACGCTTTTCAATTTGGAATTAAAATTGTCATTATATTGCTGATCATCCTTGTACTTGATGGAATTCTACAGTTTGTTTTTACGCTTTTCAAGTGCATAACCATATTATGTGTGGGTATTATATCATGTTCAATAAACTATAACTCTTTCACAAACTCTCTCTCTCTCTCTCTCTCTCTCTCTCTCTCTCTCTCTCTCTCTCTCTCTCTCTATCTCTCAATTATATAACTCTTTGGTCTGAAAAGTTGAGTGTGAGTTAAATAAACTCTTATAAACTGGAAATGGCATAAAACATATCAATCAATAGTCCCATCCTTTCAATTATTTTTAGGTTTGTTTTTAAAATAAATTAATTTGAATTCAGAAATGGTTTTCTACGAAACAGTTCTAAGATGTGAAGTGAAAGATATGTAAGAATAACGACTGTGAGTTACATTAGAATCGGTAAGTCGTAAGTAAGACAAGCGGTGGCCGACTCGACTCCATCGAGTAAACTAACAAAACCGGTTGTTTTAATGAATACAACCATTACTTGTTGGGCAAAGATATAGCTCTACACGACTGCTGTTTGTCCATCATTTAAGTGTAAGACCTGTTCAGGACTACAACTGTTCGCAACAGACGAACGCATTTTGTGCTAATTCTTGTTCTCATAAATAGTAGAAATACAAGCCTTGAAAACAGTGTTTTCATTGATTCCATGTGTTGTTAATCAGTGATTGCATGCCTTCATGCAATTCCAATGCGATTTCCGACACAACCGAATCCTCCAAATCTATTGATTCTACTTTTGTTTTGATTTCAATGAAACGATAGAATCAGACTTTAAGTTACTCTGGAATTGATCGACAAAAAGCTTTCTGAGGTTTGTTTGAAAACTTTGTTTATTTTGTATGTTTTATGAATGCAATTGTTTTTTGCGATAAATTATTTTGTTTATCAAACTATTAACGAAATAGATTCCAAACATAAGTGAATTAAAAGATTTACTCCAATCACTGCCTCTTAGACAACAGCTCTGATTACAGATAAAAATAATAAACAATTGAGAAATATATGAACCCATGTCTTAACAATTTCTCATTTGGTTTTTGGTTATTATTTTGTGTGAATTTCATTCGCGTTATTCTCAAATCGTTATAATTTTGCGCCAATTCCTTAACTGTTTGTTATGAAAATTTTTTTTTAGTTTGGTATTGTTTTTACGGAAATTAACTGACATTTCAAAGGTAAATGTTATTCACATTATATAATTAGTTGATTTAATTCGTATTCACATTATACTCGACTTTGTTTTTTAAACTCAATTATAACTGACCCATGAATTTGAATGTTTTGTTTGAATCCATTGATTCACTTAATCATTGAAACAAAATTAAGTTTGAAATACTTTGAGATAATAATTGGAAATATTTATTCATTTATTATTATAGTTATTGTGTTTCATAAGTGAAACTTATTTTATTAATGACTGTTAAGAGCGCAAAGTTCTTGATCTTTATTGCGAGTATTAACTTTTGTCCGCCAAATAGTTATACAAAGAATCAAAATCTTTTGTTTAACGAATGGTTTGCAAAACCATACAAATAAATGATTTAAAACTCTTTTTGCTGACTTTATATACATTTTATAACAATTATTATGTCTGTAATGACATATTCAGTTTATTTTCCACTGAATTAGCCGTAAAATATTAGCCTGCAATTTAAATATTAGTCATTATTAGCTGAAAATTATTTTAATCTTTTGGTTAAAATAAAATGCAAATCAGTCTCTATTTACTGAACACAACTAAACATAAAAACATGATCTCAACTAAACATTTGATTCATTCATGACTTGTGCGGTAATTTCTAAATGTATTGAATGAATGTTTTCATACATGTGTTTGACAAATGATTTAATATGAATTTAATTGAGGCCTTCCTCTCGTAGTTATTGAAAATAAAATTCTTTTCGTTCATTGCATTCAAGAGATGGAAAAACAAATTTTCTCAAACCCTGACTTATTCTCAATGATTATGATCTCAAACGCAAATAATGATAAGAATCGGGACAATTGACTACTATTTGAATCATTAAATGAATTTAGGATTAACTCAGTGCACAACCCGTGCGCTCGATATGCACTTAACCTCTTATGAAACAATTAGTCGTTTATTTAATGAAATTTCATTCTGTTGTAAAACGAATGAAAAGTCTATTCAAAAAGCTTTCATAGTTTATCATAAACTCACAGCTATTGCAACAATTTTACCGAATCTTTGGTTCAATACAAAATTACCTTGTCAATAAAAAGTATTTTGATTTATCAATTTCGAATGCATTAAACAGTTATCATTCTATTCACTGACTTTTTTCTATCAAAAAATTTCACTGAATTTGAAATTCAAATGCGATTCAAATTTCAATTTCGATTAATTTAATATTAATTTTATTTTTTTTATTTCATGAAAGAATTCAAATCTGATTTCAATGGAAAACATTTCTGCGATTTAAAGATTAAAAGACTGATTTAGTTTTTTATTTCATTTCTCAGAACTAATAAATATTTATCGTATTTTTAATGCAGAGCCTGAGTTATGTTCTTCTAAGATACAATTTTTTTAACATCGGGTAAAAAATTAAGTTTCAATTTTCAAAATAAACTTCAGATTATACACTGAAAATCATGAAATGCCGACTATAGAAAATGAGGTACAGTTTAGGCTCTTTAGTACAAATGAATTTATTCGATATTTTACAAAATTATCTGATGTGAAGCTCAATGAGTTTGCATGAACAAACAATTGTGTGACACAATCTTTCCGTCCAATTTCGACGGACTCTGGCGATTTTTAATTGCTTTATAAATATTTTCAAAACTATTTACACTGAAATAAAGGCAGTAGTTATAGAGGTGTATTCTGAACGAGATAAATAATCAAAGGGTTAAGTAATTAATAGTCAATTAATCAAAAGGG
>JAQGCS010000721.1:0-18966 GCA_034702105.1 Fuscozetes fuscipes
GTTTTTCTAATAAATGCTAATAAACTCTACTAACTTATGTTTAAACAAATTACATTAGATTTTTAGTGTAGTTTTTAGTTCAACAATGAATTGAGTGCGCGAGCTGAGTTTTGCATGGAAAAACCGTTGTGACTAAGTCACTGTGGTTGGGCAGTTATACATTAAATAATTGTTTCTATCAGGGGTGCCGAAGGTACAAGACTTCAGGGAGGGGGTCCCTAGGACCAAAAAATCAGGGGGGTTATTTTTTCTGACACGTCGGAGATAGTGGAAGATAATTTTTCCAAAAAATTTGCCGCCTCGCTTCGCTTGGCAAAAATTCGCGCTTGCCTCGCGTTCGCGAGGGGGGGGGGGTTCCGATTTGCCTCAAATCTAGAGGGGTCTGGTCAGGACCAAAAACTAGGGGGGTATTTGGGCTATACCCTCTTCCTTACCCCTGGTTTCTATTATTGAATTCAGTCATTTGAATGAAACATTTGGAGTATTAGCCTAACATTTGGAGTGTACTTAATTTTCTCACAAAAATTCTGAATAATCAGAAAATAGTTCGGAATTTTACGCAAAAATATATTCGAAGTTCACATCGATTTCAAAATATATTTGCGATAAATTTCGATTCAATTACTATAAAAGTCTTCGAACAATACGAGTAATGTTATTGTTTATGAAGGGAATTTGCCTAAAAGAGATGGGTCATTTCTTTGAAGCTCAAATTTACTTCGAGAAAATATACTTGAAAAGTAAGCTCTCTTTTACATAATAAACTAGTTTATTACTTATGACTAGTAAAAGCAATTTTGTTAAGTTTATATAAAGTATACTTGAATAATTGTGATTTATACATGCTTGAAAACATTTTTGAACTTGCTCATATTGGATTAGTATTTTTATATGTGTCTCTACAGCATGAGCTAAGTTTGACCTATCATACCTAGCTAACCTTTCACAACTAAAATACAATGGTGCAATTATTTATTTTGCAGTAAAAATAGCATAACAGCTGACAAATTTCTACCACCGGAGGCGTCTCTGAAATTAGGTTTAACCAAGCTAAATTTGCGGTCTTTCAAAGATGTTAAATATTAATTAGAAAAAGCCAGAAAAGACTACACTGTGAATATCCCTTGGAAACAATCATTCATTTCAGAGTTCACTGCCCTCTACAACACATCAAAATTAGCAACAAGGCATTTGGGTAATTTCCATCACTTTAGAATAAGATGATCTTTCATACTTTGTAGTAATAAAATGTAACCTTAACAAACAAACAAGCGAATATCAAGGTTTATGAGTAACTAGAATAAATAACTGATAAACCTATTATAAATAACTATTAGCTAAACTAACAAGGTTAATTGATCTCTACATATATTTCAACTTGAAATTTGTAATTTATCAAGCAATGTAATCATGTGAGATGAGTTGCATATCTCTTTTCAATTGTAATTCAAATATCGATTACAAACAATTAGTTAAACTCAAGATATGAGTAGTTTTGTGAATACGTGAGAGATATCTAACGAAATAAAAAAGTAATAATAAAATGTCTTAACTCTGTTTGTAAATCATATGAAGGCTATAATAATGGTTAATATAAATACTTATTTGTCTAAATGTTAGCACTAATTAATAAATTGAAGAAATAAACTTTGTTTACACCAAAAATAATTTAGTGGAAGAGATATCGAATGTATATAAAGTGCTATTAAAAAGTCTAAATAAAAAGTGAAATTTTTGTGCTATTAAGCCATTGATAACAAAAATTTGTTTACTGACCTAAATATTGCTCTCAAATAAATGAATAGTTTTGAAACTTTTTCACCACTTATTCTACTTGTGTTCACAATCGCAGGTAAAATATATTTTTCAAACCATACACAACTTTTCTCCAATTCATTCATATGTTTGTAAAATCTTTAACTTTATAATGAAGTGAACGCAAGAAGAGAGTGCTCACAGAAATTGATACCGGATTCGGGCACAGTATGTGTCTGTAATAGCAGTTACTGTGATGATTTACCGCCGATTACTCGGCCATCGGAACCAGGGGTCATCTTGGTCTACGAGACCAATGAAATTGGGGACCGTTTTAAACTCGAACAAATTTCATCCAATCCTATTCTTCAAAACACGAATTTTGACCAGAGTTTGACCATTAATATCGACAGAAGTATAAAATATCAGTCAATTCATGGATTTGGAGGTGCCTTCACTGATACGACAGGAATGCTCTTGAAGTCAGTGCCCGAATCTTTGGCCACTGCTGTAATTCAGAGCTACTTTTCATTGAATGGCATTGAGTATAGCTTTGGTAGAGTTCCTATTTCTGGTACTGATTATTCTGTGCGTCCCTACACTTATAACGACTTCGCAAATGACAAGAATTTGACTCATTTTTCTCTTCAAAGAGAAGATTACGAATGGAAGGTATGACAAATTTGTTAATATTCTAGATAATTTGCTTAATATTTTTAGATCCCATTCATTAAACTGGCGAAAGAGGTCTGTCCCCATCAGCTCAAACTAATCGGCACTTCTTGGAGTCCTCCCGCGTGGATGAAAACAACTGAAGAGATCAAAGCATTTGTGGGACTTAAGGGTGAAGTCGGCGGAGAATACTATCAGATATACGCCAATTATATAGTAAAGTATGCGTTGAAACAATTGAATCTGGATCATTTACTTACTAACTTTTACTGCAAACTCAGATTTTTGGAAAATTATAGAAGAAACGGCATAGAATTCTGGGGTATCACCACACAGAATGAACCTGCTCAGGACCATGGGATTAATGGCCTAAATATGACAGCAGAACAACAGCGAGAATACGTTAATTTGAATTTAGGGCCGACATTAAAGAGGAACGGATTCGACAAAAGTAAACTCAAACTTATGATTGTTGACGACACTTCCCCTCATTTGAGAGAGTATGTGGACACTGTGCTGCAGGACAGTCGCTCAGCACAATATGTCTCTGGGATTGCAATGCACTGGTATTATAATGAAATGATGGGTCCATTTCCTGACATTTTACTCGATTATATCTATCAAAACTATCCGGACTTCTTTCTGATTAATACTGAGGCGTGCAGTCTAAAGGGGGCCGGACACGGGCGCTGGGATAACGCAGAATACTATGCCTTTGATATAATCAGAGTAAAAGCATTTATATTTTACATTTTTACGATAACTAGGTTTCCGAGTATTAATAGTTTTGTTTGAAAACTTTTCCGAATGGTTTTCCATTTTATTTTTAACCAAGGATTTGAATAATTGGATGATTGGTTGGTTGGAGTGGAATATGGCTCTCGATATGAATGGCGGCCCCACTTGGATGGTGAAACACGGATGTGGGGGACCTATTAATATAGACCCCAAAGCTGGTGAAGCATATAAACAGCCGACATTCTATGTACTAGGACATTTTAGCAAATTTATTCAACCAGAATCTGTCAGAATTTACCATGAATTGAGTCAAACAATAGAGCATTTGGCTGTATTGACAGTTAAACGACCTGACGGTGCAATTGTTGTGGTTGTCCTCAATGCAAATGATGAACAAATAGTTCTTAATTTTAATGATTCGAATGACAAATATTTTTCTCATTTAATTTCTGGACATACGATACAGACATTCATTTGGTGGGAATGACCGCACATTTACACAATTCATTTGCTAATTCATAATTAAATTAATTTTTTGCTAACTCTGTTCTCTAGGCATCGGATCCATTGTTTTTGTATTTTTTTTTTATTGATCTTGTTAATATGATTTTTTAATTGGGATGTAATTACTTATTTTGAATAAAACAATTCAAGATTTTAAAAATTCTCATTAAAGAGAGAAATCGAGTCATTATTTTATTAAATAAATGTTTCTATTATTGAATTAAGTCATTTGAATGAAACATTTGGATTATTACTTAATTTTCTCACAAGAATTCTGAATAATCAGAAAATAGTTCGGAATTTTACGCAAAAACATATTTGAAGTTCACATCGATTTCAAAATGCATTTGCGATAAATTTCGGTTCAATTGCTATAAAAGTCTTCGAACAATACGAGTGATTCACTTTTGAAGACAAAATGAGAGCCATTTTTGTTTCTTTTCTATTGGTTTCAGCGCTGGTATTGATGTGCGTGAGTGCTGACAAAGGCTGTCCGCCCCGCGTAACTCTTGAACATTTGGATGTGCCCAAGGAATGCCGTGATTATTGTCTAAATGATAGTCCAGTAAGTATATTAACAAGTAGTAATATATTGACAAATATTAAAATCTCAATTGATTTGTGAATTGTTTGCACTAGGTATTTATCGGAATGTGCATAAAAGGTGACTGTCATTGCGTGGTAAACCCTGGTGGAACTTAAACCAATTGAAATCAAAATGTTAATAGATGAATTTTTTAACTCACATAATTACTAAATTAATAAAATCACCTGTTATGATTGATTACTAATTAATACCTTAATAAAAAGGAATTGAAAGCAGGATAATGCTTTGAATTATCCTATTAATTAATTAACGTTTAAATTTTATATAACTGGCTAATTTTTCTACTTTCATGTTAAATTTAAAATGAGTTTAACATTAAAGCAATTCTAAGCAAATTTGAATACAAATATAATTTAATGAATTATTATTGAGTTTAAATGTGTTTAATGAAAGTGATTCAGTATATTTTATATTCACTAATGATCTTCTGATGAGATTGCTAGATAAATTTGTTTAGATTTGTAAGTTAAACTTCCTATCAAATGAACATTAAGTTCGAAAAATTAATCTATAAAACCGTTTCTTTACCTCCGAGTAATTATTTTGGTTGGGCAAGGTCATTCGTAAATAAAAATTACACAGTTGAATTTATAATTGTATTTTCAGAACAGTCAAATTTTAAAATATTATCTTGCTTCCTATTTAGGTATTTTGACTTAATTCTTCCTTATTCTTGAATCTTTGAATAATTAAAAATAAGCTCTTAATAAATCAATTGTGAATTTAATATGCTAAATTAGCATTCAATAAAAGCCAGTTGTCCTTGATATTACCACAAAACAACTTTTTTCGACGAATTATTGAGTTCTGTTTGAATTATTACATCAAATAATAGCTTCCTATCGATTGTGAATTAACGTCATTTCCTTTTATCTGATTGTTGGCTAAAATTACAAAAATTTAATTTAATATTTATTTTACTAAAACATATTTACTCTGAAATGAACTGTTGGTTGCATTTAATTCAAATGTTTTCTACTTGATATTTACAAATTTAATTATGTTAGGTGATATTTAGAGATTTTTACTACTTTATGAAGCACTAAAATATTCAAAAGTACACGTACAAGTATCTAGGTAAGGATCATTTTGTGACATTTCCCTTATTGAACGAAACATAAATGCAAATACAGTCAAACCTTACTTTACATATTTCCTCCACTTGGTCCAGGTAAATTAAGGGATTATAGCTAGTGAGGGATTAAAACAAGGTTATCTTAACATTAGCTTCAAAGGTTTTTAGTGACCTGGACAATTGAAGAACAATGACAAGAGAAGGATTATAAAGATGGGGAAATAACCAGGTTTGACTGTACATTTGCGTCGGCTCTCAATATAATCATATCTATTGAGAGACAATACTTGTGATAATGAGTCCAAAAATATTGTTTGTGACCAGAAATATATCGACTGATAACTATTGTTTTCCACTCAAATGAACAGATATTCGACGAACGAGTTTTACTGGTATTTAACTAATATTTATATAACCATTAAATAAAGTTTATAATCATTTATACCATTTATAAGAAAGTTCCTTTTGTTTGGAAAATACTTTAAAAGCATTCAATACTTGAAAACACCAAGCAACTAGGTAGTCAATTATTATTGTTTGACACTTAATGAAACAAAAACCTGATAGTTTAGAAGTGTTTGTTCAGCTTCTCAAATAAATCCGATAACAAAAATTGCATTGGTAATAACCGATTAATTATCCAGTTGTATGTAAAAACAATATTCGGATAATAAGTGCAAAAGTGTCTGGCTCAAAAGTGTTTGAGATAACTGTTATCAGATCTCTATTGGAAATTAACGTAAGTTTCTGTTTATTGCAATCCATTGAAAGACAACTTATTTTTTGAGGCCATTCGCTGCAAATCCTCTATTATTTCGATAAAAGAGAATTTAAAGTTAATCTCAATTAAATCATATCCAAAATGATTAAAGAATTTGATTAAATCCAATTTTAATTCATATTTGAAATAATAAGACATTTTAATTGTAGAGAATATAAATGCGTTTATGACTTTTTAAACAATTTATTTCAAGTTAGCAAGTCAAATTTAATTTTTAACAATCTTTTAGAATTTTAATATAATTAATGTTTTTATTAATCGATAGAAATGTCGGAAAAGAATGAAACAGAAGTAAGAATTTTCAACTTTCTTTATTGACTATTCTGTACATGTGTTTATCCTACATGTACAGAATGATCCATGCCAATTAATAAGTGAAACCTTATGAGTTTGCAATCATTTATTAAACTGTACTTTCGTTGCAATCTTATGAATCGATTTCTAATTCAATTTAATATGAATTTAATTTATAATAATTTATTCAAAACTCAATAATATATTATAGTTTTTATTGGATTCAAAAATAATTGTTTTGTTGTTTTGAAAATAGATTTGCAAAACAATAATGAAATTGGATATAAATGGCAAAGAGATCGAAAACAACTCCTTAAAAGACATTGAACCGTAAGTAACCAACGATAGTTACTAGTACATTCGATCAATAACATATTATGGCCTTTATATTTCCAATTTAAACATTAATTAAATATTCAAAATATTTCAAATTATGCTAAAAAATATGCTTAAAATTAATTATTCAATTTTTACCTAGTTTGATGCAAAATTATACAATATTATTAAGTTTTGCAAGTAATTTGCAAAATCATCTCCAATTGAGTGATAATTAAATAACATTGATTATTGTATTCTTGTTATACCAATTGGCAATTTAGAGTTATCTATCACTAATTACCCTAAAATGTGCACATTAATTTGCAAAACTAGACAGATCAATCAGGATAATATTTAATAAGTTTGTAATTGAACTGATTGAAAACATGGTGACTTTTCTAATAGATTAATTGTTGATTTTGTCTGACATTTAAGATGTTGTCCCACTTTCGAGGAAAGTATGGAAGAGTGTCGACATGTGATCGAGTTATGCATCAAAAATCAATTCGAGAGAGCGATTCAGATATGCGACAAATGGTCCGAAACCAGTCTCTATCACTCTCACGGAAAATCACTGCTAATGTTCCTGAAGGCTGTGCTCACACTGGAAGCGGTAGTCCTATTGATATTACTCATTGACTAATCGATTGCATTCCTTTTACTAAATAAGCACTCAATTTGTCTGCAAAGACATGAAAACACTATTTCTTCTTAAGTAAACTTCTCTTTAAGTAATCAACCCTTAGATATACACTTAACGATCGCTTCTAATGTTTTCTCAATAATGTATTTAATCCGAAATCAATTAATACATAGTATTTATAGATTTGATGAAAGGGTTTCCAAAAATACTTTAATTCTTACAAATAATATATCGTTTAAATGAAATGACTTTTTCCATCTTGTAATGATCTTTCTCATTTATTATTTTACAGCCAGAGATAGAACAGGCCGTACAGTCAGTCAACAAAACAAACCAATTATGTCAGAAATATCGCAAAACTCAATCAATAACTACAAGTGTTTCGAAATACTTATGGAAACCTAATTATAACGATTACAGCGAAGGTATTCATTGATTCTCAATAAAAACTCTTCTTTTATTGAATTTCCGCAAATGTTTCCCACTTTTGCCTCTAATTCCATATTGACTTTTGATGTGAACAGAAGAAATCCACGCTGAGCTGGTTAATGCCGAAAATCTCTTCATAATAGCCATGTTGACATTCTTTAGTGACCAGAATATTGTGTCCTTAATGAAGGGAGCATATCGTATTAGCTCCTGCCATTCACTCTATAAGTAAGCGTGAGATCAGCATAAACTTTGTCATTTTGAAAATGTTTTATCAATATTTTAATACCTTGGTAGAGTATGTTTAGAAATATCAGAGAATAGAACAGAATGGAAGAGCGAGACCTCCAAAAGTAATTTCATATCAGGCGTATGGTTAGGCAACGGTGGCATGAACTTGGTCTTCTCACATATGCCAAAGAGATTACTCAAAATACTAGAATTGATTGGCTTTTCTGGTGATAAAGCATTTGGTATGAAACTGTTGGACCAGGTTTGCTACCAAGAGTCTGGTCTACGCTTTTATTTCGGACAATTGATTGTCAGCGGTTACGAGTGTTACATAAACCAAATACTCGGGGGTCAAAGGTCTAACCTCTTGGTAATCGAGGACTATACAAACAAAGGACTTGAAGTTTGTGGACAGGTATTCTACTCTTTAACAATACAAATGTACCAAATTGAAGAGAGAACAAAAAAATTATGCTTCGATTCACTGAATAGCTTTCATACTAATGTGTGCGCAAACATTTTGACCCTTTCATAGAGTGCCTGGTTCTTATTCTTCAGAGCGAGGATTTTCCAACTGAGAGGAGATATCGATAGCGCTATACTTTACTTCAATCAATGTATTGAAGCCCAGAATGATCTGAAACAATTGCATAACATATGTCACTGGGAACTACTTTGGTGCCACGCGTTAGTCAAATACCTCTGTCTTATTAGCAGTATCAATTTGAAAATTTATATTCAGAGTCAGATTCGAATGGGATATGGCCGCCAATGAGGCACAGATTTTGATTGACCAGTGCAATTGGTCAGTGGCAAGTTTCACTTACCAAAAGGCTTCATTCCTTTACATGAAAATGATTGACGAAAACAAACCAGAAATGCACAAGCAAATATCAGAATTATACAGGTAGGAATTATCTCATGTCTCAAAGTAGCATGAAAAAATCAATTTGTAAACAAAAGTGAAGCAATAGCTGCACTTAAATGTTTAACCTATCAAATTACTATTTGCTTGCTATTGATTTTCACTTAATGAGACTCATTTCTATTTTTGTCGATTAAGACGCGTCCCTACACTTAAGGTCAGAATTGCGGGCAAAACGATTCCAATGGAAAAGTATGTCTGCGTTAATGCCGTCAAATATTTCACACAAAATGAGTCTTTAGTATTACCGGTGTTCGTAAGTCTGGCTTTTTTTGCCACATTTCACTGAAAGCTTGAATTTAGGAATTATTCTACATTTGGAACGTCTTCGCAATAATCAAGGACAACTCACAAATTATTGATTCAATCCTTATGCGAATCAATAGAATGATACCAAAGTATATAAATGACAGTAAGTCTAAAACAATTAGATAGGTATCAGAACCAAGGATGTTTTTCTCTTAACAGAGGATTCGGTGAATGCGATCCAAAACTATTTATTATTACTGTTATTGAAAGGCATTTGTCATAAACTCCAAAAAGACTATCAAAAGGCCGAAAAATGCTTCGAAGAAATTATGAAAAAGTAATCTAGTTTGATTTTAGCAATTTTAGACTAATTTGACAATTTTTTAAAGTGAGAAACACATAAAAACTGATAAATTCATTGTTCCGATGGCATCACTAGAGATGGGTTTGACTAAATTGGAGGCCAAGTCTTATATCGAGGCAAAAGAGTGGTTGAGAAAGGCTGAAAACGATTATACTGGCTATTTGTTCGAAGCGGCCATCAATTTCAGAGCACACAGCGGTTATATCAAGGTTAAACGTTTGATGAAAGAGGCAAACAATTTAAACAAGTAATCAAGTACAAATTTTCATCAATTTCATTTATATTTATCTGCAATGAGTGCGAATTTAACTTAAATATTTGTTTTTAAACTATAATAAAATGATTTCGATTTGAAAGCAATTGTCTTTTCATTTAATTAATTATAAACATTTATTTTCAAATATATTTTAAAAGCTGTAAATTTTTATTCGAGAGTAAAGTTAGCGCTTATAACCAGCAAAATAAGTATTCATTATGGATATATATTCATTCTAAAAATGTAATCTTATATAATCTTGGATTATATTTTTAAATCTTCTTACTCTTCAAAAATTTAATTTATTAATTATAAATTTTTATAAACTGTAAAATTTTAATTAAGAGCTAAATTAACATTTATATTACTTATAACAGTAGGGTGGGTGGGTGGCAACCGTGATGCACGGCTAGCCATGTATCCTCGCTTCGCTCGGAAAGATACCAGCGCTGCCAGGGCGCGCGAAGCGCGCTCTGGTAGCTACCGGATTGCGCGCAAGTAGTACCTGTGTCTTAAGCCCGGAGCGAAGCGGAGGGCATTTCATTTTACACAAACTTTGTTTGAATTTTAGAAAATTTTGTATAAGTCTTTGAAATAATTGTAATGAATTTTATTTTATTTCGATTCAAAACTAATACAAAATTATAACAATTATTTGACTGGTTCATTTATCTTTATTGTTAACTTAATTCTTGCAACTTTGAGGCCTTTTAGCGTCGATCTGCTCTGGAATAGAGAAAAATGGTAATCAACAAGGTTGTTTAAGAAGACATTCTCTATCAATTCCATCCATTCCCAAACATTGGTAATTGTTTTTGAAATCTAATACCAGTGATCTTTGAGTTGACAAGGTCCTTTAGGCTAAACTTTCATTCATTAATTGTTTTAATTAGAATTAAACCATTAAAGTATTTGTTACGCGTCTCAGCTCTGGTAGGAATGGGAGGAAAGTCTAAAATAATTAAATTTAAACAAATAGTTTATTTCTCATAAATAATGCGAACAATACATACATTTAGGATTCAATAAGAAAATGTCAAAATTCAATGAAATAATCGAATTGTAATTAATCTAAACATAAGTTAAACTAAATTCAATAATACGGCAGAAGTGGCGTAAATGAGAGGACAGAATAGAAGTAAAATTTGTTTAATTAAATATATTTATACAAAATAATGACAAAAATTAGAAAAACCTAAATCTGTGATATCACAGCTCCGTATGAGACGACTTGTCTTCCGGACTGTCCGGTAATATCTGTTCACTATTGGAATGTTGGCTTTCGTCCAATTTTTGTTCCACTTTTGCTTCAGGACTTTCCTCAGTGGGGGAGTCCTCTACTTTGACCTCATCGTCGACCTTTTCTTTGCCTTCAACCTTAACCTCAGGGGTGTCTTCACTCGTGGTTTCCTGAGATGTGGGCTTACTTTTATCGCTTTCTTCTTCGCTCTGAAAACAGAAAATAATTTTTAATAATTTTGTGACAGAAATGATCTAAATATCAATCATTTGTAACCTCTTTCTTGCCGTCGGCCTTATTCAGAGGCCTCTTAGGCGGTGTGATTCTGGCCTTATTCAACATATACTTGACTTCGCGGTCGAGAGCACCGATTTTCTCGACCACTGACTTTACGGTCAGTTTTGGTGCTTGACTTTTAGGCAATTTGTCCTGCTCCTTCATACTTGTGTCCATCCAGGTCTTGGTGTCGTCGATTAACTTCTTAAGCGTTTGGAGTTCCACTTCAGTGAACACCTGATCATCAGCCGACACATTGACAGCACTGGAATAGAACACTCCACTCATATTAATAAAGTTCTTTAACGAATTAAGTATTTCTGGTCGTTCTCGATGTTCGCGAACTCTATCAAAAAGATCCTTGGTCAGAGTCCTGAGATCAGCTAGTTTATCGTTGAAGAGCTTAGTTTCTGCGCCATCAGACTCATACTCGAGCCATTCGGAAGCACCTGACAATTGGGTCTGGATGCTTTTCTTCTCTTCTTCAGTGGTAGAGGAGACATACTCTTCCTGTTCCAATTTGTCTCTGGTCTCTAATATGAATGACTCCAAAGTGTTCTTCGCCTTATCTCTGTTCAGTCGTTCCATTTCTCTGTCATTCAAATCAAAAACAATTCAAATGACAAAAATGTAAACATTGTTTGACTCACTTATTATCCAATTCTTTCAATTTATCCTTAGTCTGTTTGAGTAGTTCGTCTCCGAGTGGCACCAAATCCAAGATAACCACAGATGTGTCGATCGGCTCTTTGATAGTCTTTATTTTGAGCTCTTTTTTGGTTTCCGTCTGATTCTGATTATCAGTGGCATTGGTTTTCGTCTGATTCTGTTCTGAAGTATTATCCTCTTTGGTCTCATTTTTGAACTCTTTCTCATTGGTATCCTTTTTGGGTTCGGAATCGGTGTCATTGGCCTACAAATTGCAAGAATAATTAATATTCTCTTTCAATAAAACTAATGTTAAATACCTTTTCAACAACCGTTTCCTCTTCCTTTCCACCGAACAGTTTAGATATCGATTCACCGAACTTAGAGATGGCGTCGCCCACAATATTTCCCACTTCTTCAGCATCTGATTCGACTTTAGTCTCGAAGACGGCCTCAACGCTCTCTAAGTTGAGAAGACCGCTCTCATCCATTCGGAAGTGCGCTTTAATGCCATTCGAGTCCTCCGACACGTGTTTGCCGATGGCTTCGGACACTCCTTTCAATGAGACCTAACATTTCAAAGATAATTGTAATAAACGAAACAAATTCGAGAGAAATAACAAACATTGAAAATATTGGCCGAAAAGTCTTCAATCTTTTGTCCATAATTTACGGCGAAATCAAAATCTTTATTATGTTTGTTGAAAGTTAAGACTTTCTTTTGTGGGAACGCATTGTTTCGCCCGAACAGAGTTCGGGACAACACTTTATGAGTGCCGTCTTCTGTCTCTCTTTCAAAGTCCACTTGAATTGGGTATAAATTGGCGTCTTTTACACCAAATGTCTTCACTTTAAAGCCTTAAGAAAATAGTCTTATTATGAGTGGAGTTTAAAAACGAATGCTTACCTTTGGACAGGTATGCCGCTTGATATGCAGCGCCCATAGCTGCACCCTCATCTGCATTGATACTTTTGGAGAGTTCTTTGCCAAAGAATTGTTGCAAAACCTGTTGTACTTTAGGCACTCGAGTATTTCCACCGATTATTATAACCTGATCAATTTCAGCTAATGTATAACCCGACGTACGGAAGGCCTCTTCGATCGGTTGTAAAAGTTTGTCACTCAAAATGTCTGCGCACATGTCTTCAAACTCTTGTCGACTGACCATAGCTTTTAAGTCGATATCATTCATAACGTTTTCGACCTGTGCTTTATGCTCGGAATTTGCGGACAACACTTTCTTGAGACGACCCGCCTCTTTGAATAGTTTAGACATCGCTCTCTTATTTGATGTGATGTCAGCCAATGGCTTCTTAGACTGTTCTGCAAAGAGTTTTGCCAAATGATCGCGCAATCGGATCTGCATTTCAAGACCTCCTAAACTCCGGTCATAACCGACGCCTGAAATCAATTTATAGAATTAACTCAAGTTTTGAGTGGTTTTTATCAATACCTTTGACAGTGAGCTGAGGGTTGGTTTCAACGAAACCCCTCTCTTTTGATTTAACCAATTGATAGGAGACAATGGATGCCGTCGTACTACTGGCCCCCATATCATAGAATAGTATATTAGTGAGAGTAGTGTTAAAGTCTTTGCGACGAAAGACACCATAATTAAGGCTAAACGCAGTATTTGTGTTAATCAGCTGAAGAACTTTAAGCTTGGCCAAATCTGCGGCCAACAGCAGCGCTCGACGTTCTGCTTGAGTGAAATATGGCGGAACAGTAATCACACAGTCATTAATGATCTGTTTGCTCGAATCTTCGGCGTATGTCTTGGCCTTCGATAATATCATTGATATAAGTTCTTCGGGTGTGAACTCTTCCCCATCAGATGTGGACAGACTTATGCCTGCATTCAAATAGAAAATCAAGAATAGACTCAAAACAAACCAAACCAAAGAACTCAAACCATTGATTGTGTCTCTAATCTTATGATAGGGAAAGCGTTTGTTAAACAACTTAACGGCCGAAGAGTTTTGATGTTTGGCCAACAAATCGAGAAAATATGTGAACGTCTTCTCAGGGAATCGGGTGCCGACAGTAAGCGCCGAATCGCCGATAAGTCGTTCGCCGTCTCTAAACGATATGGCAATCGGTGTCTTCCGACCCGAATCGGTATTCAATACGATTTCCATCGGAACTCCGGGACTAACGATCGCCACTTTCATCCATTCAGAGCCCAAATCGACTGACATAACGGCCACTCCATTGACTGCAAAAAAATGCAAAATTAGACATAAATGACAAAAAATGCAAACATTTTGCAAATGTTTACCCAAATTGTGGACAAAACTACACAATAATACAAATGATAAGAAAAAGCGATACATTTTTCGCTAAACAAATAAATATCTAAAGTTATGAATGACTTCAATGACCACTAATTTAATTATATTTCCGGCACTTAATGCCAGCGATTAATGAATTGCAAAAACTTTTAATTGACGTTAAATCAAATTAAATCTGAATGAAATCGGATTAAATGAATTGAATCGCCGGTAAAACGCTTGAGTTTTGGAGCAATTGATGACATGTTATTAGACTCATAACACTTGTCTACATGCGATTGGCTGCCAATCACTGGTGACGTCACAGATGTCGGTCTGCGCTGTGAAACGCCTGTCTCTTCACTAGAGTTTGTTTTGAGGAAAGAGTTATCCAAAGAGGGCTCACATAGCGATACGAGCGCTCATTCAAACCAATCGACTCTATTCCTGGTGTCTTTGATTGTCTGTCATTAGAGGTCAGCCAAGTCTTATGCTCTTCAGATAATGCGCTGATTAGAAAATTTATCTTAAAATAGTTTGTGTGAGAGTTGAGAGGCACAGACTCCTCGCCACTCATCTGGTATTCAGGTTTCTCTTAATTGTCGATTCTTTGATCAGAAAGACGAGAACCGCCGAAGAGTGCTATAAGACTAGTGTTAAGTACATGTCTTTCGCACAGCACACAAATCAATATAAATAAAACTTTTAATATTGTGTGGTATGTGTGAAGTGCACCATAACATCAATATAAGTCTAATTGTGCGATAAGTGCCTTAACCAACTTACCTAACATATATGGACTGGGATATAATCCGAATGAAAACTTTAAGGATGTCTCTATACATATGACAGCTATGAATTACATGTGAGTACTGCTCTTGCATTGTTTGATGTCACCTATCTCATTCTAAAATTCTGGTGTAAGTCATTTGATTGTGTCCTAAACTGAAAAATTGTCGAGAATTGCCCTTTTAACTTCTGGCATTAAAGTTAGGAATTACCCGCTGAGATCATTAAGTAAGAATTTGTGACCGCATGAATGGTTCATGGTATTACTCTGAGGTTTGTCACAACAATTTCGATGAGAATCTATTTGGTTTATTCTTTGAAGCATCATTGCTATCAGTGATAGCTGTCAGACCAAGGTGATGTTTGTAAGAGTAGTGAAACTCTTGTTTAAAATAATATTTTGATGAATATTGTGATAAAACCCATATTTTCGACGCCAATTGAATTCCGATTCATTTCATTATTTTCTAAGTTATATGACTTTTGAGGACTTTATTCAATCGATAAGCGATTCCTCAAAATATTAGTAAAAATGATACAAAAGTTATCAATGAATTGAGTTTTAATTATTTAATTAATTTTGAAATTTTAATACAATTCGTGACATAAATAAAAACATAAAAATATTTCGCATATTCATCAGTAATTTGACACTGGTGTTTCTCAATTGAGCCAGAACAACATTTCTTCTACGATTAAAAGAATCCCTGATAAAATTTGGTTCTCAAAAGTTGAAAAAATCGAAATTTGGGAAAAAGTGTACTGGTTAGTTAGGAACAAAAGTGTAATATTGAAATATATCTGATTTGAATATTTTATTCGATGCCTTTATTATTGGATTACAGAACTTAACATAAAAACTCAATACAAGTCTCAACCTTTTTATAGCTTTTTTCAAAATAGTTCAGAATATTCTGTTTGCCAAACAAAAATCAATAAGCTGCAAATTTATGGACTGATACCCATCAGGGTCGCCCAAATCATATTAAGAATATTAAGGCTCATGGGATGCCCTGATTACCTGCACATTTGACATATATTAACGGCTGCACTCCTTATCAAAACCTGGTGTCGAATAGCAGTGAAATATTGAAAAATGGAGAAAATGCTAAAATAAATCTATAAAATGTTGCGGAACTTCATCTGATAAGCAAAGGTTCTGTCAATTCCACCAGGAATATAAAAGGCACGCATTTTCTCATAATGAACGTGAATCGCATTTAACAATCAACATTTTCAAAAAGATAGATAAAATTGTATTCATATCATTTGACCATAACCATGCCATAACCAAACGCATAATGATTGGCCTAAATGGAAACTTTGATCGCATGTTATAGAATACATAATGTCATATAATGTCATTTTCATTGTCATATCATTGATTTTAAATTTGTCGTCCAATCTGTCGCTGGTTTTGTTGTTTTATCCAGCAAATTATTTATCAAAAATAAATTCCATTTTAAAATTTGCGAACGATTGACAGAGAAATTACTCGTGCAGCATAGCATGTATTGCACACTCATTTTAAACATCTATATATTTTTATATATAATCTATAAGTGATATAATAGTTAAGTGAAAAAAATTGTTGGCATTAAATTTGATGCCATAAAGAAATGCTAAATGTTTTTGTCGTCCGATCAATAAATTCAATATTTCTTAACCAACGGTTAGGAGAAGAAAGTTTCTGATCGTTCTCTTACTGCTAGTCTACAGCTATACCATATTTAGAACCTGGAATATATCGATAAATATCTTCGGTTTACTATTTAGAATATTAAAAATAATTTTTATGGCACTGTTATTCTGTGCGGCATATTCTTGTCCAGTCTATTTTATTCGCCAAAAGGCAGTAAATATTAATATTTCATAAAATATCTAATTATTGGTCTTGCTATGAAAATATGCCATTTTTATTATTATAATTTAGGAAATGATCAATGCACTATTGCACAACAAGATCACTCGCAATTGCAGGCAATTGTCTTTGGTATTAGAAATAAAATATCTTTGGTTTCTGGACTCACTTTACAATTGAAATTCGATCACTTTTTTCGTTTACAATAAATTGAGTCACTTTTGAATAACACAAACAAAAGTTAATCTTTGATAGAATCTATTTAAGTTTAATGAATCGACTTTGTGTTATGCTCAAGGTTAGGCTTAACCATTCAATTGTCAAAGAATTTCAATAGCGATTATAACCCACTTTTGTGTGAATTCAGTGGTTCTTAAAATAATGGTATAAAACACCTTGCTAGCAATAATTTATTCAGTAAATTAAAAGGTAAATAATGTAATTTATTCATAAAGTGTCAATTGATCCCAAATTTGCCTAGACTTAGACATACTTACCATTATCATTTGGTGTTCTTTACATGATCGAATTTCAACTAATCGGTTCTTGGAAAATGCAAGCTGAGTTATTCGAATAAGATAACATCAAATGAAAAATGATTTTGCTTAATGACTCACCAGAATAATAAGGAAATACAGGAACAGAAATACATTTTTTTATCGATTAACGTATAATTTCATAAACATTCCGATCAATAATTTTACAAAAATGGAAAATATTTGACTTAAATATTCATAAAAACCTATTTGTCTTTCAGTTGTTATGAAAAGCAATGACTGAATCAGACATCGGTTCTGATCCGTCATCCGAGTCATTGCTCAACACATCAGGTCTTTCCTCATCAGCTCAGGCACTATCGCCAAACGCTAAAGCTATGAATGGTAGTCATCTAGTTCTTAATATATTCAATACGACATCGACAACAACGGTGTCGGCGATCAAAGGGTTGATGGAAACGACAACCACTAACTCAATGGTACTAATGACAGAGCTGTCAAACTATACGGACGGTTCTTGGTCCAGTCACGACAGTTATGACTGGATTGACATTCTTGTTATTGTTATCAAAGTGATACTATTGAGTATAATAATAATCGCGGCCATTTTTGGCAACCTCTTGGTCATAATAAGTGTGTGCCGGCACCATAAGCTCAGGATCACCACTAATTACTTCATTGTATCGCTAGCCTGCGCTGACATATTGGTGGCCGTGTTTGCCATGACTTTCAATGCATCGGTGGTGATAGCGGGCAAATGGGTCTTCAATCACATTCTGTGCGACTTTTGGAACTCATGTGATGTGTTGTTCAGCACAGCATCAATAATGCATTTGTCGTGCATTTCGTACGACCGATACTATGCTATAATCAAACCACTGGACTATCCAATGAAGATCACCACAAAGAGGGTCGGAATTATGATCACCTGTGTATGGATTGCGTCTGCGCTCATATCGTATATACCGATATTCACCGGCTTATACACAACCGAAGAGTATATGAAGGCCCGCTATGAGCACCCGGACGAGTGCATATGGGAAGTGAACATTCCTTATGCTATCGTATCTTCAACAGTGTCATTTTGGTTGCCCTGTGGCTTTATGCTGACTGCTTACTACAAAATTTATCAAGAGGCAATCAAACAGGAAAAGTTCATTTATAAATCGCAACAAATGGCGTGCAATGCAAACACTAATCATCACAATCATCAGCCGAGAAACTCATCCGATGCCACCAATTCTATTCAGGTTAATATCCAAAATAATTTATCAGTATGTATTCACTACTTTTAGCTAGATAGTTTACAAATTTATTCATAAGTCTAGCCTGAGTTTATAGCTGAGTTTGCCCAGATATTTGCCCCATCGAATCTGTCTATCTATTGGTTATTGCTATGAGTTCAATGGGCATACATTCCTATTCTATGAGAAATAATCTTCAAATAGTCACGACTTCATGGAATATGTATTTCTCACACCCCTCGACCCTCTCTCTCTCTCTCTCTCTCTCTCTCTCTCTCTCTCTCTCTCTCTCTTTCTCT